>KE505538.1:76841-89432 GCA_000441515.1 Elaeis oleifera
AAAAAAATTTTACAGAATTCACAAATGAACTCGAGTCGAGCTAATCAAGCATATGACTGACGATGGGGTCTGACGAGCTCTCCATGACCTCCATCAAGTCGGGACTCATGATAGAAGGACTGAATCATACGATAACTGTACTTAGAGATTCATATTTTTATCCTACTGGATTGTCACTATATACTGCTAGGTGTTACTGGTGGATTGTGAGACTCATCGGGCATCATCTTGATGATCGATGGCCCTCGAAGGGTAGAATGAAAAATATTCCAATCCATCGAAAAGAGTTTCGATGATGTTGTGATAGAAATCATAATATATCTCACTATCAGATAGAATGAAATCGATGGGGTTATATATTAAGAGATTTAATCTCGAATTTATCAATTGGGATTATGAAGTTCCAATTGGGTTAGGATTTATTGAAATCCTATTAGGTTTATGAGAACCATGCTAGAACATGGTTAAACCTAATTCTTCTCGAGACTTTGATTTGATCAAGTCTATAGCCTTGAACCTAACCTAAATTTATTTGAGTTTAATTGGGATCTTAATTGTGAGCCCAAGAGGATTTGATTAAGTTAATTAGTTGGCATAATTATCCTAACATTATCTCTTCTTTATTTCCTAATTATCTCTAAGTATGCATATGGAATAGATGGAAGAATATGTAGTGCATCTTTTTTTTTGAAATTATTTGGTGCCATATCCTAGAGGGGTCCACCCCTCTTATGTGTCATGGCATGGAGGAGAGAGAGTAGGGTCCACGCCCCATCTCTTTTGGCTAGAGATCTCTTTGTGGGGCGCCAACTCAACCACCTGACATGTATTCCATGGATGCTTATTGTACATACTTAAAAAGGCTGATTAATTATCATTTATATCTGATTTTATTTGACATAAATCAGATTTAAAAGATAGAGGATTCTTATGAGATAAGAATCTACCTTTTAAGTTGATTGGATTCCTAATATGTGTCAGGACAGTGTCTATATATAAAGGATGATCTCTAGGATTTAAAAATAATTTTGATCAACAAACTCTCCCTCTCTCCATCTCCATGCCTCCTCTCATTATTTTCTTCCTTTCTACGCCCAAAAGTTGGGTGCTCTCTCTTCCACATGCCTAAAAGAAGTTTTAGTGACTTAGAGATCAAGAATCAAGGAGAAGAAGAAGAAGACCGCAGATCAAGGAGTTGATCTTACAGTTAAGATCGAAGGAGTTGATCAAAGTCTTCAAGGCCAAGATTCTTCTTGAGAAGAAGAATCTCATACAAGAAGAAAAATTTGAGATCAATCCCGGTGGATACCCATAGAGGTCGGACACGTGTGTGGCTCAAACTTTTACGAATATGAGATCATCAATAGCGGTGAATTTCTATCCACACAAAGGTAATGAGATCTGATCTCATAAATTTTTTTAATTTAAATGATAATATGTGCTTTCCTTGGGTTTGGATAGGTTTAGATCTGATATCTTGCATGTGGGTTAAAGGATTTAACCTAATTTATTTTCGCTGTCTGTTTCAAAATTTTAAATTACACATGCTGTCTACTTAGTTTCCTACATTTAGTTCCAGTGAGAGTTGTTAAGAAATATGTCTTAAGGCCAATCACTTAGATGATTATGCTTATTTGTAAAATATATATGAATTATTTATTAATAAATAAAATTATTTTGACATCTTTCATCACAAAATTATATCTTTCTTGCTAGAACTCTTGTGTTGTAATAAAATCCTTAGAACTATAAAGTAATCAATAAAGAAAGATTCATTGAATAGTTCTTAAACATATTCACGACAAAATGATACGTTATTAAAAGATGATGATGTTTATCGAGTGAAGGTCATTGTGTGCCATATAGGTTGGTTGTCGTCTTAACTAAGGGATGTGAAGATACTGGTATGGCATATAGGTAAGATGTAGGAGTATATCGTTATCGAATAACTCACCTACTGAGCACTCTGCTGTTAAGAGCAGCTCACGAAGCATATGGACATAGGTATTCTTCTGACTTGAGATCATTATAGTGACTTGTAAGCAACTCACTGTGCTTTGGTATCGTACTATCTGTATTTTTAATGTAGTAACGGAAAGCTACTGAGTACAGTCAAGTACTTATGAAGTCTGTGCGTAGATTAAGATGGGATTGACCCCTCCGAATTATAGAAGCCAATGCATCACTGTATTTCAATTTAGTAAAATCTTGACCAGGATAATCCATATGATGAATTTGAAAGGTTGGAATATAATGTAAATGATTCTTTCAGGATTGACAGTTTAATCCTAGATCGTCCTTGAGCATTTAGGATTAAAGAAAGAAATTATGCGGTAACCATATACATAGGTTCTTGAATGTTGTCTTGTAAATATTCAACCTATCTGGACGTCGAAAACTATTGCTAGATGATAATTTTGATTAGTATAGAAAATGATTCTTGTGCTACTAGCTTAGTGGTCGAACCTATGAAGTCACACACAAAGTCAAGCAATGTAGGAAAAGATTGACTTAAGTCTATATGTTCAATTTAGAAGTACATAACTTGATTGAATATATAGACTGACTTGATTGAGAATTAAGTCATGAGTCATACAGGATTAAACAGTTGACTATATCTAGCTAGCACTGAATATGAGGTTCAGGTTCAATTTCGGGGATGAACAAGGTTTGATTCTTTTCTTTTGAGAGTATTCTTGTACCACCAGTCTTGCTTTGTTTCTTATGATATTTCTATTTTCGTCTAGCTTGTTCTTGAATATCCATTTTATGCCAATAATATTTTGGTCTTCAGGACATGAAACTAGATCCCAAACATCATTCCTTAAGAACTGATTAAGCTCCTCTTGCATTGCTTCAGTCCAACTATTATCATTAAGAGCTTTTTCCATAGACTTAGGCTCAAGATGAGATAGGAATGCAAACTCTGCAAATGTTCCTTGCAGTTGAGCTTAGGTCCTTACTCCTTGACTAATATCCCCCAATATTTATTCTCTTGGATGAGCTTTCTTGTACTTCCAAGCTATGGGTAAGTTAGAGTGGGGATCTCAAGTCATTTCTTGCTCTGGAGTGCTAACTTCCTGAACCTTTTGTTTGAGTAAGTCTAGCTCATCATCATTATCATCATCATCATCCTTATTTAACTCTTGGGGTTGAGATTTGGTAAGACTATTTTCATCAAACTTCACATTAATTGATTCCTCTACTATTGCCCAACAAGACAACCCAAGAGTGGATGAATTGGGTTTTCAAAGATTTAAACAGGTAAGTGTAGTTTTCAAAGTAGTGAAGTATTGGTGAGCGCTGAATTCAAATGCAACTAAAGAAGCAGAAATGTAAAATCAATGAAAAGTTAGAGAGTAAGCAATAATTACAAATACTAAAATTTATAGTAGTTCAGTGCTTCTTGCACCTACATGACTCACTTGAAAATTCTACTATAATCTGTCTAAAATTACAGTTCGGATAGTTTTTCAGACTTACTATCCGAAATCCAGTTGGTTTTACATCGGATCACCAACCACAACCAACACCAAGCCAATCCTTGGCTTACAATCTAATTTCAGGCTTGGACGGGCCTATCTCCTAGCTTCAAAATCTTATTGAAGCTAGTTAGAATAAAGACAAAAGTGGAACAAAAATTAAAAATAAAAAGCTCCTTTAATGAGCAATAAAAATATCGATGAAGCTCTTAAATCTTCTTTTATGGAAGCTTTTGAGCAGATGAACTTATCTTCTTGCTGGAGAGAATTTTTTGATTTGATGTATCAATGAGTTAGGAATTGAATACTCTCTTTCAATGCTTTTTGGCCTTTTTCGCTTAACTTTTGCTTCCTCTCAATGATTGATGTGATTAGTAGCTCCCATGAGTTTTGTAGATATTTTCTAACATTTGGTAGGCTAGAGAGATATTTCATACCGTTGAAAGACTGAATATGGCCATTGGAAAGTAGACTATGCAGTTCTGAAAATTTTACAGAACTAATCATTGAGATTTGAGTCGACTCGGCTGACCTTTGAGTTGACTCGATTTGAGCTATGGGTCGACTCGACTGTGCCTCGAGTCGACTCAATTGAAGAAAATTTTTTTGATCTGATCAGATTGCTAGGATATGATTTGAAAAATTTTTATTCTAAAGATTATAAAATAATTATGTTTATCTTAATTTACAGTGGAAAAGAGATCAAAATTTTTAAAAAATTTAAATCTGATGCCTCGCGAGGTCTGAACGTACAGACCCTCTACTTGCCACACATGCCAAACTTCATAGGAAAGTGGGATGAAGCCTCGAGTTGTCACACTTTCTAAAGGCAGCAAGGGAGGGAGGATGAAGACCTTTGATGTGATGCTTCACACTTGGATTTGGGATGCCTGGACCTCTTCACGTGAGGAGATCAGCCCCAAAATTAGCACGCCAAGGAGAAGGACAGCCTTCCTTCTCTGGGATGCCATCTCTCTCTCTCTTTCTCACCTTAGCAATCAATCAAATTGTCATGCTTTGATAGTTAGAGATCCTCCCTATTTATAGATGATTCTTCATAACCCAATTGATTAGGAGTCCTAATTCAAATCTGATTTAAACTTTTCACCCCTTATCATATGAAAAATCCTAATGGAGATAGGATTGGTGCCTAACTTGGCATCCCCATGCACCCATGCCTACACCCAAGATGAGGGTGGCATAACCAGCACCCCCACCTCTCTTGATTGGCCATAAGGAGAAAGAGTCTCAGTAATTCTGGACTCTAGGGATCCAATCAAATTTTGGGTTAAATCGAATCCAATTCGAATCTGATTCGAAACAATTTCGAATAGACTATCAATCCCAAACTGTTTAGGATTTAGGACTAAGTCTAACTTAAATTTTAACCCAATTAAGTCTAATTAAATCATATCTAATCTAAAATTAATTAGCACTTAAATTCATTCTCTTTTAGAGTCTTTGGATCATAGATCAAATCTTGTTCATCACCAGAATTGACCCTGAACCTCATGTCTAGTGCTAGTTAGACATAGTCAACTGTTTAATCTCATATGACCCTTAACTTCATTCTTAATTAAGCTAATCTATTTGTTCTATCAAGTCATGTACTTTCAATATTGAATATATAGACTTAGGTCAATTCTTTTCTATATTGCTTGACTTTGTGTATGACTCTATAGGTTCGAACACTAAGCCGGTAGCACAGAAATCATTTTTAATACTAATCGAAGTTACCATTTAATAATAATTTTTGACGTCCAAATTGATGAATATATGCAAGATAATATTTAAAACCTATGCATATGGTCATCGTCTAATTCATCCCTTTAACTCTGAATGCTCAAGGACAATCTGAAGTTTAATTGTCAACCTTGAATGAGTCATCACATTATATTTCAACCTTTCAAATTCATCACATAGATTATCTGGGTTCAGATTTTAGTAATTAAAATACAGTGATGCATTAACTCCTGTAATCTGGAGGGGTCAATCTCATTTTGATCCACGTACAGACTTCATAAGTACTTGACTGTACCTAGTAGCCTTCCGTCACTGTATTAAAATGCAGGTAGTTCGACACCAATGCACAGTGAGTTGCTTGCAAGTCACTATGGTGATCTCAAGTCTGAGGGACACTTATGGTCATAGCTTCACGATCTGCTCTTGATAGCAGAGTGATCTGCTCTTGATAGCAGAGTGCTCCGCAGGTAAGTCACTTGTTCAATAACGATATATCCTTACATCTCACCTATATGCCATACCTATATCTCCACACTCCTTGGTTACAAGGACAACCAACCTATATAGCACACAACGACCTACACTTTGATAAACATCATCATCCCTTAATGATGTATCATTTGGTTGTGAACATGTTTAAAAATTATTCGATAAATCCTCCTTTATCGATTATCATATAGTTCTAAGGACTTCATCACAACATAAGAGTTCTAATAAAGAAGAAGTACACCTTATGATGAAAATATCAAATAATTTTATTATTTATAATTCATATACAATTACAAAGAGCACAATCGTCCAAACGATTGATTTTAGAACATATTTTCTAACAACTCTCATTTGGACTAAAGCCAATCAGTACAGTATCTAATACCTATCTTTCATTTGTGTTTGTCGAACTCTTTGATTCCAAGGGCTTTAGTAAATGGGTTGGTAAGTTCTCCTTCCCATCAATCTTCTGAAGGTCGACGTCACCTCGATCCACGATCTCCCAGACAAGGTGAAAATAATGCAGAATATGCTTTATTCTTTGGTGGGACTTTGATTCTTTAGCTTGACCTATGGCTTCAGTGCTGTCGCAGTACAGTAGAACAAGACCATCAAGGGAAGGTGCCACTCTAAGCTCGCTGATGAACTTCGGCAATCAAACCGCTTCTTTGGCAGCATCGGATGCCAAAATATATTCTATCTCGCATACTAAATCGACTATGGTATGTTGCTTGAAACTTTTTGAGTCGATTGCTCTCCCATTTAGGATAAACACATAATCTGACAAGCCCTTGCTGTCATCATGATCTGACTGAAAGCTGAAAATAGTATATTCTATAAATTTCAAGTCAGTATCTCTATAGATAAGTCATTGGTCTTTAGTATTTCTCAAATACTTAAGAATTATCTTTACAATCTTCTAATGATTCTCATCTGGATCAGATTGGTACCTACTCACTACCCCTAGTGAGTATACCACATTCAACCTCATACATATCATGATGTATATGATAGATCCCACTATCGAAGCATATGGGATTCTACTTATATGCCTTTCTTTTATGGAGTTGTCAGACAATCCTTCTTAGAGAGCAATTTCATGACCTATCGGAAGATAGTCTTTCTTGAAATTCTTCATGCTGAACTATTTTAGCACGATGTCGATGTACGTGGATTGGGACAATCCAAGCAGCCTGTTAGATTTATCTCTATAGATCTTCATTCCTAGGATGTAGGATGCTTCTTCCAAATTCTTCATAAAGAATTGTGATGATAGCCATAGTTTTATACTTTGCAAAGTTGGAATGTCATTCCCCATTAAAGGTATGTCATCAACATATAATATAAAGAAGATAATTACAGAACCATTAGCCCATTTATAAAGTATGGTTCTCCTCCATTCCTAATGAAGCCATACGTTTTGATCATTTTATCAAAATACATGTTCTAACTCCAAGATACTTGCTTCAATCCATAAATATATTTTTGAAGCTTACACACCTTTGATTCATCTATGGATGTGAACCCTTCAGGTTGCATCATATACACCTCTTCTTCCAGCTCCATGTTAAAGAAAGTGGTTTTAACATCCATTTGCCAGATCTCATAATTAAAGCATGCCGCTATCGCAAGCATAATCTGGATGGACTTGAGCATTGCTACAGAAAAAATATCTCATCCTAGTCAATACCATAACATTGACGATATCTCTTGTCAACCAAATGGGCTTTATAGGTCTCCACCTTTCTGTCTGCACCTCTTTTCTTTTAAATATCTATTTATACCCTATGGATTTAATCTTTTCAGATGATCAACAAGTGTCCATACACTGTTGATCTTTATAGATTCTATCTCGAATTTTATGGCCTCAAGCTATTTTTTAGAGTCAGACCTTTGCATGGCATCCATGTAGGTGATCGGATCCTCGTCATTCTCATCAAGTTCAACAGGATCACCATCTTAAATCAAAAATTATAGTATTTATCTGATTGATGTGGTACTCTATCAGATTTCCTCATAGGTGCCTCAACAATGGGCTCTGAATTTGATCTAATTAAATTTGATTCTATATTTTCACTGATCTGTGTTAGTTTTTCTACCTGTCAAACTTCATTAAGTTCAATTGTAGTGGCATCAGTTCCTTCACCAAGAAACTCATTTTCAAAAGTATACCTTTAGACCCATGAACACCTTTTATTCGTTGGAAGGTGGAAGGAATATCCCCTAGTTTTCTTGGGATACCCTACAAAATAACACTTATCGAACCAAGGTCCAAGTTTATTAGCCTGCAAATGTCTGACATAAATCGGACAACTCCAAACCCTAAGGTAAGAGAGTATTGGCCTATGCCTAATTCATATCTTATATGGAGTTTTTGCAATTGATTTGCTCGTAACTTTGTTCAGAACATAACAAGCAGTCTCAAGAGCATAACCCCAAAAGGAGATTGGTAAACTTGTAAACCCCATCATAGATCAAACCATGTCAACAAGGTTCGATTCTTCTTTTCTGACATTCCATTATATTGTGGTGTCTTAGGAAGGGTCTATTGTAAGAGAATCTTATTCTCTTCTAGATATATCAAAAACTCATTGGTAAGATATTCACCCTCTCGGTCAGATCAAAGAGTTTTAATACTCTTTTTAGTTTCCTTTTCTATCTCATTATGAAATTATTTGAATATTTTAAATGATTCGAATTTATACTTTATAAGGTAGATATACCCATATCTCGATATATCATCACTAAATATAATGAAGTAGTCATACCCTCCTTTAGCGTCTATATTTGTAGGTCCACATACATCACTATATACTAGATCTAGAACATCACTAGCTCGTTCATCTTTCCAGTAAAAGGTGATTTGATCATCTTCTTAAGAAGACAGAACTCATAGGTCAGTAATGATTCATAATCATTGATTTCAAAGACACCCTCCTTGATTAACATGTTGATCTTGTTCTTGTTTATATGACCAAGCCTACAATGCCAAAGATAGGCATCCATAATATTATCTATTCTTGAGTATTTTTTGATATGTACATTACATTAACAGACTATGATAATATAATATGTAAATATCACATTTTAATTGTCCATACATAATTGTGACACCATTCATAATGATATCATAGTAATTTTTTTATAAAAAATTATAACCTCCTTGGCCAAAAGGTCTATGAAAATAATATTTATAAAGAAAGATAGACAATAATGATAGTCATCTAAAATAATGATATTTGAATTGAGAGTAAGCTAAATTTTTTCTATAGCTAGAACTGGAACAGTTCTTCTATTTTCAATATTCAGGAATCATTCGTTCTTCTCAAATTCTCTACTAATCTGAAGTTCCTGCACCGAATTACAGATATAAATTTGAGTTTTGATATTCAATACCCAGGTAGTAGTATCACAAATAGAGAAATTATAAGGTGTTATCATATAAGTACCTTATCCAGCAACCTTTTACTGATTTTTTTTCTAGTTCTGTTGAGATCAAGAAAAACTAGATAAAGAGGATAATTCCTCTTCCAGTGCCCCAGCTTCTTATAAAGAAGCATTATGCCTGACTCTAATCTACTTTAGACTGCTTAGGATTAGCATGATTTTTCTGCACCTTGCATTTGTTTCCTCTCTTAGAGGACCTATGCCATATTAAGGACAAATCCTCAAGTATGCCAAAAGACTCATTCAACATTTGAAGCATCTTCTTTGATTGAGCATTATCAAATTTATAACTAAATTTATCACTCATAGCAACCCTCATTATGCAACGTACTATCATACAATCATTGAGCCATTTCTGATAAATATTTTTAACCATTGCATTTGAATTAAGAGTTGGTACTTTAGGTACTAGATCCGTAATCATATATAGGATCCTCTCATACTCGAGAACTATTCTCAACTTTCGATATTAATTATCGAAATTTGGTTCTATAAGCTTGTCACTATCCAATAGTGAGTCGAGCAATAAACTACTAGCCATCACTAAAAGAAAAATAAAAACTTATTAGTATATGAATTAATTAATCCTAAAGACTTAGACTTTAGTTTAAAGGTTCTCCCACTATTTCATACAAATTGGTAGCCTCTACCTCTAATTTAAAAAATTATCTTAATTTCTTAATAGGTACTAGAATCTATATAGACTACATACAGGCCTGAGGAAAGGTCGACCAACCCATATGCATCTATGGATAGGTTCTCAATCAATTATTTTTTAAATAATTTTAAGTAATTGATTTTTGCCCCAGGTGCCTTTTTAGTAGGCGAAGGCCTCCACTAAAAGTTCCAGTTAGATCTAACCATTAACATGAACATACTCAGTGAATCTAGCTAATGAATAATCAGGCCCGAAAAAAGCTTGACCAACCAACCATTCATCAGATAGTATAGTTAAGTCTATCATATAATGAATGATAATTTCAATATCCAAATAAACATCAGGAAAGAGGTGCCTCCAATGTTTACCTAAATTATTGGACCCATTACAATCCACCTTAATGAGAGGCTATGACTTTGTTATCTCCATAATATTATCATTTTAAAGACCTAATAATTTAGAAGATTTGATTTTAATAATTTGACAAGCAATTGATCGGTGAGTTTTAAATCCTCCTACTAACTTTACTAAAGTCATGAAGAGGACTATAGACAAGCTGGTCCTTGATACCTAATTTAGTCAAACTGATTTAATGATTTGAGAATAAAAGAAGAGATTAATTGATAAATCATAAATCCTCCCACTGACTTCTCCAAGTCATGAAGAGGACTAGAGACAAGCCTAGTTAGAGACACCTAAATCAGTCACATTGATTTACCTTAATGGCATGGGTCAGCTCGAATCAATTAGTGACCTAATCAAAATATAATCTACTGTATTGGCTAGGTAAGTAAGATTGGTGGGAGGGTCTACCTCGGCTTGCCTTAGACACCATCGAAATGATCAAATAAGCGGATTGTCAATTAAAACCATCGATCATATTGCCAAGCAATATTGTCAAACTTATTTTAGACACCAATTGATCGATTAGTTTCAGTTCAATTAACCAAAGACTTAGGCTAAACCATTGAGCGACAATCAGATCTATTTAATATAGTCAAAAATATGAACTTGATCAAGCTACAACTATTTGTTAGAAAACGTAGGCGATTTCATGCATGTATTTAATTTTTTTAAATAAATATAGCGGAAGGCAACTAGATTAATCATATTAATCTAACATACATATGATCAGACCAATAAATCAATCTACTTTAGGATCTATGATATGATATGTTACATATAAATCGAAAAATATAGAAGATAAAATCTGCATGCATGGATGTAAGCAGTAGATCGTATTTACACCTATCTGAGTTCAGAACTTGATACCTGAGTGCGGATCGATGATTGTTACTATTTAGAGATATGGTAAAGATGATTTTTACTGGTTGCTCATAGCCGCACGCATGTCCGACCTGTATAGAAGGTCCACTCGAAGCTCGATCTGATCGATCTTCTCAAGAATGTTAGTTCGTTTAAGACCTTCTTCTTGGCTGATCTGAATTCTTTCTTTAAGTTTCTCGAATCTTTCTAGAGTTTGAAGATGCATATCTAGAGGGGATGAAGAGATGAAAAAGTTGGAGAAGAGACGCTCTTCTCTCTTCTTTTCTCTCTTCCAACCTAAGGAGCAAACCTTAAATTTGGTTTGTGCTAACCAAGAGGAGAGGATTCACCTCACCTTTTTCATGCCAAGAACCCATGCCCCAGGCCTCTCACCGTGAAGAGCACTTCTTCTGGTCTCTTACATGCACAAAAGGGAAAATAAAACCCTTTTATTAGGTGTGTAAGGAGTTAGGTTAGAAGAGTCCAAGAGATGTTGGACTCTTCAAGTTGTCGCCCCTTCTTCCAATTCCATGCCAATACACACCCCAAAAATATGGGACGCCCCAAACCACTTGCTTTCATGTGGAATTAGATCTCCATCTGATTTTCCATGATGAAATCCTCCATATTGTCACACAAAATAAGGGAAAGAAGGCATGGCGGCAAGGACTTATAGATAAGATCAAACTTTATCCATTATGGTAACCAATTTAAATCATATTTAAACATACCATAAAGATCATTTTATTAACCATTTTTGGATGTGAGAAAGGGAGGGCAAAAGGCTCTTGTGTGTGAGGAAAACATCATGCAACAACCTTTTTTGTGTGGAGAAATGTGGGCGTCCAAAGTTGGTTGGCGTAAGGGAGGAGTCTAATACTTCATGGACTCTTAATTTTTTTATTTGACTCCAAACCAAATCACATCTGATTTAGCCCAAATAAATAGATGAAATCTAATCTAATTATATTTATAATTTTTAATTAAATTTTAATCAAATTAAAAATTGATTGAACTAAAATTTTGATCAAATCAGGGATAATTTTCCTTAGCAATTAGGTCATCTCATAGCCTAATCGGGTCAAACCTAATTGAATCTAATTCAATTAGATTTTATTTAATCTTCTTTGCTCAATCAAATTGAGCTAATTAGCAATCTAATTACTAATTAATCCTTCATTAATTCATTACCATTTGTGAATAAATTTATTATAATTTTGCATAAGGTTAACCATCAATCGAATTGATAATTAAGCCCTTGAACGATTCTCAATCATTGATCAGCCATATGATCAGTCAGAAACTTCTTTTGAGTGTGATCTCATAGATTCAAACCTAAGTCAGTAGCACAAAAATAAATTTTAAATTAATTAATGTAATTATCTAGCAATGAGACCTGACGTCCGGATAGATAGAATGATGGCGAAGTAACATTCAAGAATCTATTGGCATATGATTACCGTATAATTTATTCTTTGATCCTAATGCTCAAAGATGGCTAGGATT
>KE505538.1:128791-141249 GCA_000441515.1 Elaeis oleifera
CCACTCTCCGTAACAAACTCCATGTGGCCCCACCACTCTCTGGCAAGTCACGACAACGGACACCACTACTCTCCGTAACAAACTCCACGTGACCCCGAACGGCCCACTACCAGGCGGTTACAGACGTCGCTGTCAATCAATTACGCTCTCCCATCTATAAAAGAGACCCCTCAAATACGTTCTTCTCTAAGCTCAAAATACTATCTCAAAACTCTATTAAAATTCCGTTCGAGTGCCCCATTTCTGTTGAAGCAGAGTACTGACTTGAGCATCGGAGGGTCTTGCCGGAGCACCTCCAACTCCGGTTTAGACTTCCCTTGCAGGTCCCGGCGACGGCCGTGATCCCCTCGACTCCAGCTTCTTCGGCATCTGCAGAATTCTGCACCAACAGGGGGTTTATTTTCAAAAGCTTCATCTATCTGTGCATATTTTTCTACCCTAGCCAACATCGTTGCGGAGGTAGGTCTTCTCTAATGAATATCGAAGATCATTCTTTAGGAGTCCTCTCTTTAGGATGATCTGATGACTAACTGACCTAGATTGTGAACTTCCAGCACGGTTGCATTGAAACGATCGAGGTAGGATCGAAGCGATTCTCTTTCTTTCTACTTGATATTAGTCAGTGAATCTGATCCTTTATGTTACCTCTTGCTATTGACAAAACGAGTCACGAATAAGCAATTCATCTAGTCAAATGAGTGGATCCTCTTAGGCTTCAGGCTTGAGTACTAATGTTGAGCTACATCCTTTAGAGTGGATAGGAAGGCTTGGCACAGGGCAGCATCGATGGCTCTATGGAGAAATATCATGGCCTTGAAGCTTTCTGAGTGATTTACGAGATCGGTAACCTGTTGTAGCTCTCAAACTGTGGCATCTTAAAGTGGTTGGGGAGCGGTTCTTGTATTATTTGGGTGCTAAATGGTATACCAATGTTGTAGCCGTCGTCTCGCACCGGAGCTCAATTACGAAAGACTTTTATCCGTTGATTCATGTCCCGAAGCCTGCGGTCAATTTCTGCATCTTGAATAGTATAGGCTTCTAAATGTGGTGAGTGGGATTGGTCTGGGGTGGAGTCATGTTCGAAGTGGAGACTCAGGGACTGTCATGTCCTTTGCTCTGGCTCCTGGGGTGGCTTTGCCGAGTTTGGCCCCCCTGGCATTTTATGGAGGCATCTGAGGTTGCTCTGGCAATGGAGTAGCCTACAGTGCGGGATTATTCTACTGCATTGTTTGAATAGCAACAATCAGATCCCAGACCTGCTGGACCAGCAAGTTGAACTGCTCCATGTTGACCACTGCTCTTGGCTAAGAAAGTAGAGGTAGAGCCTCCGAGGGTGACACCTGAGCTTGCTGATTAGCAAGATTCTCCATCGATTGGGAGTTGGCAGCATTGAAATGGTAGGAGGATGCTCCTTTGCACAGTGTCATGGTGTGGACCTCTCGCTCCTCAAAAATGAATCCTTGGCCCTTTTCTAGCACCAATTGTTACGGTAGATTTTGATCCTGATCGGAGTGGCTAGAGTTGACTGGGAATGGTGGGCATGGTGAGACCTGCAAAATAAGTCTGGGTCGGAGTTGGCTCTGATGAAAACCCTCCAACACCCAAGTCAGGAAGCTAGAACAGATGAGGAGTACAAGAGTGAGAGAGGGCACGAGCCTGCATACCTGAAGGATCCTTTTTACCTCTATTTACAGGGAGGTAAAAGTCATAAGAAGAGAAGTAGGGGAGGCCATTCCAGCCTCTCTAGTCATACCACTCCATAATGTTCGATCTGATTTTGGCAGTGGAGTCATCTTATCCAACGTGCAGCCAACTGCTCTCAAGGGTGGCATGATTTGACGTGACTTCATCAGGCCCGCAGCCAACCATTGGAATGGCGTGGTCAGATATTGAGTAACATGAATTAATGGGATTATATGGGGTCGACCTTTCCAAATAAGGTAGCCAGCAATAGTTGAAAGGAATGCAGTCTACGACTAGAGGCGAAGATCGATGAGGGATCCTTTGATCAAAGACGACGCTGGGGTCGAGATCTTTTTTGGACCGGTGTCTAATGTTTGGGTATCGCCCCGATGCTAGTGGCTAAAAACCTACGATCGAAACTAAAATTGACAACCAAAGCCTAGATTAGTGATCGAAGCTAAGGTTGGCGACAGAAGTTAGGGTTGGTGGCCAAAGTTAGGATCGACAGTCAAAGCGGGATCGATAGGATTTTTCATCAGAAAGCTTCATTGGAAAGGGCCAATTAGAGAGTGAGGATCAGTGAGGTCCAAAGTGAGATTTTTCACTACTTCATTATGTACTGAATGACTTTCTTCAGCATAGTTTTTCACAATTTTGGAAAGACATATTTACTAATGGGATTGTACTTATTTATTTACGATCAATACTGCAGCAATAGGCTTGTATACCTCATCATTAGTCCTTCACTGGTTCGTATCTTCAACATTGGTGATATATCATCCCCAATAAAACAAAGGAAAGGTGAAAAAAATTAAAAGGTAAGACTTCTTCCCACATAGATTAATCATTTTTTCTTTTCACTTCTTTTCATTTTATTCTCTTTTTCGGAGATATGTGAGAAGGAGAGCACTTGAGGCTGAGGGAGATCGAAGGGGTTTCTTAAGTTCTGATTGGGGTTTGGTCTTAACCAGATAGGATTTTGTGCGAGTTGCCGCGGTGTGAGTAGGTGAAAGCATGATATATTGTAGGGTATGGGGAATTTTGATGGGAAGGATTCTTCTTTGGCTACGAAATTTTCAATTTATAGAGTTTTATTCTCATGGTAAAGGTTCGAATGGGTTGTTAAAAAAAAAAAAAGTTCGGAGGGGTTTGGCTATCCGAGTAAATCAATTCTAAGGTTAATTTGATGGATTTGGCTATCTTATAGGTTTACTATTATTTAATGGGAGAGGTTTGGAATTTTTGGATCATTTCATGATCGGGTTTGGAATAGGTTCAAATAGTAAAATTGTAAATGAATTTGAATACAGATAGGACAAATTTATGATTGCTTGTCTATTGTTATCCTAATCAAGTCAAGATTGAGCGGTCGTTTAGTTTTTGCTCCCAGATGACGAATGTTCTCAGATGATGTATGTTCTGGTCAGATGAAAATAGATCCTATGGCTTTACTAGAAAGAAAAGAAAAAAAAATTTTATGGAGATAGGATGGTGCCTGAGATCCGTCAAGATAAAATTATATATATATATATATATATAATAATATTCTATGAAAGAGTATTAGAGTGTTGCCAACTCAATTTTTTAAATAAATTTTGTTGTATTATCTGAAAAGGACATTAAACTCAAATCTTGAACGAATAAAAATTATATTGAAATTAATTTTATATATTAAATTATATTATTAATATATGATATTATTATATTTTTATAATTAAAATTTATTTATAATAATTAAAATAAATATTATTTTATTATTTATAAATAATTTTTTTAATTATTTTTGCACGTCCGGCTTCGACTGGTTGGTAAATAAAACGGTCCCTGATGGCATTTTAGTTATTTAAAATTTGTAATATAATCTTTGGTTTGGGACGAAAGAACGTGTCGGGATAAGAGTATCTATTCGAGAATATCCGATTTCAAAAAATCCTACCGACTTCTCTTCTCCTCTTCCGACTCTCATCTTAAAAATCCCTCTTTTGTTCCGCTGTAAACACTCGATTCTCGTCCTTGTTCCTTTTGTTTACTCACTTTTGTACACTTTTTGTCACACTTCCTTTCGATGATCTGAATCGATCCCTTGGCGGAGATCGGGAGCGAGAGGCTTCTCCTAAGGAAGAAAGGTTAGCTCTTTGCTCTCCTACTTGCTCTTTTTTCTGATTCACAGAGATTAGAGAAACAAGGTCAAATTTTGTTGCCTGTTTCCTCTTTTCTTTCTTTCTTTCTTATTTTTTTTTTTCAAATGTTGTACTTCCAAACTCTTGATAATAGTTGGCCTTCTCTTTGTATAAACCTGAACAGTTGTGTTGGTAGTAGAGGTTATGACATGATAGAGTGGGCTCTTATATTTTTGCAAGTAAGGATGTATAATATGCTAGATTGGTAAGGGGTATGCTTAATCTTTTCTTGTCCAGCTATGATTTTGGGTACATTATTGACCCCAGAAACTTCCTACGCACCATGTGAGTTTGGTTCAGTACGTAAGTTTACTGGTGCAAATTTCCATTTTGGAAAATCAAAGCAGGAAGAAAATTCAGGATTGATCCCAGGAGATGTGCTAAGGTCGTCATCTTCTGAGGATCTGGTAATATGGACCCTAATGTGAGTATGAAGAGGGACTCCACTATGGCAGGCTCAGATTGGAGTTATTGTGCAAGTGAAAGGGAGGAAAGTGGAATGGGAACGATGTAAAACTATTCTGTAGATGGTATATATATTCTCAAAATTGTTAGTGTTCCTACACAACTAATATGTGCTTGATGGTCAGCTCATTACATTGATAATTTAATCAATGGAAATCGGATGGCATCATTATATGTACAAACAATTGTGATTTAACTTTCCAATTCTTTTTCTACAATGGGTTTCAATCGGGACCCTAATCTGACAGCTGTTTGGATCGTTGAGTATTGGACCTGATCTCTCCATTTATTACTTGTAGTGGCTAGATGAGTGCCTAGGCTCCTATTTGGCTAGGAGATGAATTCAGCTGAAAATATTTTCATTTAATTTCTATGTTGTAATGGTAGCATTATCTGGATTTAGAATAGCACTTCTGAAGCACAATTTGAAATAAAATTCCGTTCAGTCTGTGGTTTGGAGTAGATACTTCGAGCACTATTTGAAACAAAATTCCAACATTCCTGATGCTGTCTATTATCAGCTCATGAGAGGTAATTAGTAACAAGTTGAAGGCACGAGGGCTCTTAGTCTTGGTGGGACGGGTGCATTCCAGCCATCTCCTCCCGTTTGTATGATAAATGCGACTGGGACATCAGAGGGATACCGAAACCCATCCGTGTGGGAAGGAAGAAGATAGAGGAAAGAAGAAGGGAAGAAGAAGAAAAGAAAAGGAGTGAAAGACAATGAAAAGGGAAGAAAGAAAGAAGAAGAAAAAAAAGAAAGTAAAGAGGGAAGACAAGAAATAAAGAAGAAGAAGAAAAATAAAGGCAGGGAGAAGAAAGTAAAGAAATGAAGGTAGCAAAGAAGGAAGAAGGGGAAAAAAGGAAGAAAGGAAAGGAAGGTAGAAGTAAGAGAAATAAATGAAGGAAATAAGGAAGAAGGGAAAGAAAGAAGAAAAGAAACAAACAAGAAAGAGAAGAGGAAGAAAGAAAGAAGGGAGATAAATAAAGGGTGGCCACCATGAAGCTAGATCAGGTTGGCTTCCAGGATGGGGTGACACAACAAGGCATACACTTCTATGGAGAAACTAGGACAGTTCCATCTCTTAAAATGTTGGAAGGAAGCTTCCTATTTTGGTGGATTAAATCTTGGATAAGACCCAATTGTGAGGTTGTTATTTAGATGAGGAGTATCAGTTATGTTCGTGCTTGTGCATTTGATTTTGTTGAAACTAATCCTCCGCTAGTAAATAAAATATGCTAACACCCACTGAAATCTAAGAGAATGTCCGTTTAAATAGATTTCAGATTTCAGTCATGTTTAAAGCTTTTCCTTATGTCGAGGATCAACTATAATTCTGTAAAGGTGTTTTGAGTTACCAAGTGTAAGGTACTAGTGTTGTTGGCAATGATATTTGTAGTCATTAAATGATATAATATTATAATTCATTGTTATATTATTGTGTATATTAGTATTTTCTTTTTCTGACACCCAACTTGTGTTTGCAGATTTTGCAGCTAAATATCTACTCTAGACTGGCAAGGGAAGACAAGACATCACAATGGCACATTTGCTCTCGACTCATTGTACCTTAATTCCCTCTCCAGCCACTAAAATGTTCTTCAAACCACTGAATCAGTGTTCAGCCATTGTGCATACTTCTGTTCCATTTTGGGTTGATAGATCTCCACGTATGGTGGTCAAGTCACAAAGAAAGAGACAAGAAAACAATATGTTAGTTCTCCTATGGCTACCCCAATAAGCCAAGAAACTGGAAGTAAATCCTCAGCTGCATCTCATAAAATTCAGAATGAGTCAATCCCCAAGTCCAAAAAGGTGATGGTCATCGGTGGTGATGGCTATTGTGGATGGGCCACTGCCCTTCACCTTTCAATAAGGGTATGATGTGGCCATAGTTGATAGTCTCGTCCGCCGCCTGTTTGATCAGCAGCTTGGCATTGACTCCTTACCCCAATATCTTCTATCCAAAATCGTCTTCATCGATGGAAATCTATCTCTGGAAAACAATACAACTTTATATTGGTGATATATGTGACTTTGAATTTCTCTCTGAAGCCTTTAAATCTTTCGAGCCAGATTCTGTGGTCCACTTTGGTGAGCAGAGATCTGCACCTTACTCTATGATTGATCGGTCAAGAGCTGTATTCACACAGCATAACAATGTGATTGGAACTCTCAATGTTCTTTTGCCATCAAGGAATTTAGAGAAGAGTGTCACTTAGTAAAGCTTGGGACCATGGGTGAATATGGAACTCCAAATATTGATATAGAGGAGGGATACATAACAATCACCCACAATGGAAGAACTGATACGTTGCCTTATCCAAAGCAAGCTAGCTCTTTTTACCATCTGAGCAAGGTGCATGATTCACATAACATTGCATTTACATGCAAGGCTTGGGAATAAGAGCCACAGATTTAAACCAAGGGGTGGTTTATGGTGTCAGGACAGACGAAACTGAGATGCATGAAGAGCTCTGTAACAGATTTGATTATGATGGAGTGTTTGGGACAGCTCTAAATAGGTTTTGTGTTCAGGCTGCTGTCGGACACCCACTTACAGTATATGGCAAAGGTGGACAGGTAAGATCTCACTAAACCATACTGCATGCACCACCATCATCATACCAATACCACCCTGCATGCACTAGTGTGGTATGACCAAATATATTCCCTAGAGTTTTGAATCAGAATAACCTTGATTCATGATCCAGAGTAGAATCAATTCACTTACCGTTTTTGTCTTACTTAGGTTTCTAACTGTCATTCATCAGTTAATTGCTTTTATTAATTTGTTTGGCCTCATCAGTTTCTCTTGTGTCACACGCACAAAGAGACATGTATGTGTCACTAGTGTATAAATTAAAATGTAAATAATATATGGGTTGCTGCACAAGCAGTCCAAAAATATGCTGTGTCAGGTTTAAAGATTTCCACAAACATGATTTGTTGCCATAATGTTTAAAAAATCATTTTATCAAACCTATCCCCATCTTATTATGCATTTAGCATTTAAATCATCATTCTCGATATTTTTCACTTTGCAGACGCGAGGATACCTAGATATCAGAGACACAGTGCAGTGTGTTGAGCTGGCCATTGCTAATCCAGCCAAGCAAGGTGAGTTTCGGGTATTTAACCAGTTCACAGAGCAGTTCTCTGTCAATGACCTTGCTGGCCTGGTCACGAAAGCTGGCAAGAAGCTTGGATTGGACGTGCAAACCATCTCTGTGCCAAACCCACGGGTAGAAGCAGAAGAGCACTACTACAATGCCAAACACACCAAACTAATTGAGTTGGGCCTCAGACCACACTTGCTTTCCGATTCACTTTTGGATTCATTGCTCAACTTTGCGATCAAGTTTCAGGACCGTGTTGATGCAGCACAAATAATGCCTAATGTTCTTGGAAGAAAATTGGAGTGAAGCCTCGGACTGTTGCCGTCTAGATATATTTGTCTTAATAAGGTTACATAATGTCAATGATCTAGGGTTGACATTACTGATGTTTTATTATTTTAGATTTAGTTAATAATTTCTTTTCTTGTGCATAAGATAGCTCTAGATTGAAGTGTCTACCAGTTGTGTAGTGTCCTTGTATGGCAGTGTTCCATTTTGAGGTTTGCCAGACCCAATCCCACCATTACTGACTGGAAGAAATGTGGCTTGTCAATCTCTCACTCTCTATCTAATGAGTTTAGCATTTTTGTGGTTATTAAAGTTTCTTTGTGATGATCTACTAAATGTTTATCGTAAAGAATTGCATGTTTCAGCATGTGAAGTGACATATTCATCTTCTAGTGGATTGAAAAGAAACAGATGGAAAAGAATTTGATCCACAGAGAAACACTGACAGTTTGGTGCATGGCTTATGTAATATAGGTAAGCGGTGTGGAATCCGGTATGATATTGAAGATGTGTGGTAAAATATTTCAGCTACCAAAAAAAATTATTTGAATTAGAGCATTTGTCTACAAAAAAAACATGGAACGTGGTGACGTGTTCCTAATGTGTATGGCGATTTCTTCATCATTATTGATGCTTTCTATGCTCTCTGGTTGCAGGTCCTGAGACAAATTTCAGAAATTAATTGAGGCCTCAGTGGTGTGAGATTTACCGGTCCATCTCTGGCAGGTTAAACCATCAATTATGCTGAAACAGGTTGCATAGCCAAATTCAGACATGACCGAGTGGTTTAAACCTTTCAAAAGCAGCTGGGCGGTCGTTCTTGCTTTGGAGGCAGGTCCGCGTTCAAGAGGACATGCTGAAAGTGGGTGGATTTGGGTTGCAAGGCAAGGCTGCCATATCATAATTGTTGAAATTTTGCGTCCGAATGGGCCTTGGGTCGGCTTGTCACAATTGGGAGGCTCTCAAATGCTTCAAATGTGCCCTACATAAGCTGGTTGGGACTTTCAGAAAGTGATAGAGCTTTTGGCAGGCCAGTTTTCCTATTTTGGAAACGATCAATTGCGATACTCCAAGAGATAGGTTTTCAAATCCACATGATATCTGAGTCGAAATGGTGAATTGGATTTATAATTTGATTATATCGTCCAAGTGATAAGTCGAAGAAGAAAAAGATGAATCGAATTATGGTAAAACTCCTTTCATAATTGAGAAAGTAGGGCTTAGAATAAATAAATCAGTGATTGGCTGGAAGGTACTCTAAGCGGAAGCGGTTCGGAGCAATGGAGTCATGAGGCAAGTTGGCGTGGTAAAATGCCAAAATGATCGGTTCATCTACGAAAGCTGGCATGAAATCTGAAATGAAGGCTTGGATTTTCTTCAATCACATTTCTGTCCTGCCTTGGGTTGAAAGAGCTGCTAACACACGTACGCATGTAAGCAGATGGTGCATGTATGCAGCATGAACCATAAGTAGCCAGCCGTCCTACATGCCCTTCATTTGATCGATATGTGGAGTGAGACCCGTAATTCCAAGGGGTATTTTGTGGTTCACTGCTTTACAGAAGGTCTTATAGAATCAGCTGTCCTAGTGAAATCAGACTATTCATCTATTAGGTGCAACCCAGCAGAAATCGTCTTACCGATCGAACTGAACAGATACCTAACTTGATCACCGTGTTCGATCATAATTGGAGAAGATTCAAGCTTTTCTTAACCAAAATGTTTTCATCAATTTGGTTGGTCAAGACATACAACTGAGAAGCAATTCATGATTCCATACTCTGGTTGGACTTGAGTAACCAAACCAAACCGAGGCTCAGCTGGATATGGAACTGAAAAAATTGGACCTGAACATGCCAATGCAGCTGGCTTGCTTATAAATACGAATATTAATGGTTAGTTGATTGCTGTCATGGGTAATCAAAAATAAATCTTAACTCAACTATATAGATAGAATGAGTTAGGATCGAATCCACAGGGATTAATGGGGTTATGTTCACATTTTAATTAGGATTTTGTTAAAATTTTAATTAAATTGTAAAACTAAAATATGAAAGAGTGAGAATATGGTTGAAACTAAAAATAAAAATTCAAAATAAATTAAAACTAGTAAGCAAAAAATTAAGATGTCTTAAAATTTTGATTTAGTTTTAATATAATATAAAATTTTCTTCAATATATAATTATTAAAATTATGATTGATTTCTGAACATAATCTATCTCGCTGGATACGGATCATAGTATCTTGATCCGTCCTTACGTAGCCATAGGCTATTCAAAATCTCAAATCATGAAAATAAAATAATCTATAATCAGATTTCAAGCATAATTTATCTTGCTAAGTATAGATCGTATCCTTAGATCACGACTCGTCTCTACATAGTCATAAATTATTCAAAAATTTAAATTATAGTCTAAATAAGAAGCATAATATTTGAAGCAATGAAAAAAAAATATTTATGAAAAAAATTATTATAATTAAATTTTAATTATATAAAAAATTACAAAATATGAATACCAAAAATCTCATCTACTCCTCGAAGATGACGATCTTTAGCCGTCCATGATCTTTTCTCTCCTCTTTGCAATGGTTTTTGAAGGTTTTTTCGAGATTCTCAAGATTTATTCTATGGTTTTTAGACGAGGTATTGGGTTTTATTTATAAATATTAGAAGATATTTTTTTTATAATTTTTAGATGTAGAATTAAAAAAATAAAATAAGATAATAGACAGATGAGATAAGTCATGGAGGCACGATGAAGAAGGGGATGCTAGGGTTTTTTTTTAAAAAAGATTTCCAAAATTTCTTCGCTTCCGCTCTCATCCCAGCCGCTCGCGGATGCTGCACATGCCTTCATTACCGCGCCGCATCTTCTTCTTTTTTTCAAAGCGCGCACTCATCCGTATGGGTCCACATCGCACGCATCAATGCCTGGTCCCAGCTCCTACGTTCACGCGCAAAGCCCATGCCCGATGCCGCCCTGAGTCCATTCAAATTTTATGCAGCCATGCGCTTGCACCAGCTGCCACGTCTACTGGCATTAACTCCCTCTCTTTTTTTCTACATGATATATATTATTTTTAAATAATATTTTATAATTAAAATTTAATATAATATAAAAAATATCATACATGATAGTAAATATTTAAATAAAATATAAACTCAAAATATTTAAATAATATAATAATAAAATAACATAATCATTTCTATCTTTTACTAATAAAAAATCATTTTTTGAATCAACATTTTCAACATCAATTGTTCCAGAATCCTCATCATCAAGTAGAGCATGACCACCTATTTGCATCCCACGTACATCTTTTTCTTATAATCATATCAATAACAGAAATTTCATCTTCATCTACTTCAATCTACAAAAAGAGATTCAGTTATCAATTATTAGAATAAATATATAAATATAATCATCCATCTGGAAAAGAATAAAAATACATCACTCACAATAGATTTTCTCGATTTCTCTTGCCGTTGCATGTATCATTCAAAATTATTTTAAGAATAGTATAACTTATTCCTCCTTATTTGAGATTTTATTCATCAACTTTAATTTGGAAGATATAATTTTTTTTATAATTTTTTGATTTTTAAGAAAACAATAGAATCATCATCTTTCTGCACGAAGAGAAATACACAACTCGATATCGCCAAATAATTTATTGAATGAATAAAATATGAAATATATATTACATGTATCTCATCCATACATAATTCTTTAGCTGATTTACCTATTAATTGTTGAGTAACTTTATCAAAAGGGACAAACGATATAAATCTAGTATAATCCTTCGCATGAAATTGTAATCGGTATCTAAAGAACAGAAAAAAATAGAATCAAATTAAAATTTGTTATAACTAACAAATGAAAAATTATAATGAATATGAGCAATAAATATGATATTAAAATATCTAATGTTGGTGCAAAATTCTGCCGGCGCCGGAGAAACTGGAGTCGAGGGTGTCGCGGTCGCCGCCGGAATCTGCAAAGGAAGTCTAAACCGGAGTTGGGGTTGCTCCGGCAAGACCCTCCGACGCTCAAGTCAATTCTCTGCCTCAACAGAAATGGAGTGCTCCAATGGAAATTTTAGCAGAGTTTTGAGCTTAGAGAAGAACGTATCTGGGGGTCCCTTTTTATAGATGGGGAGCATAACTGATTGACAGCGACGTCCGTAACCGCCTGGTAGTGGGCCGTTCGGGGCCACGTGGGGTTTGTTACGGAGAGTAGTGGCGTCAGGGCCGTTCAGAGCCACAAGGAATCTGTTATGGAGAGTGGGTGATGTCCGTTGTCGTGACTTGCTAGAGAGGGTGGAGCCGTGTGGGATCCGTTACAGGAAGTGGAGCAGAGTCGTGGCCATCATCGTGGCTTGCCAGAGAGTGGTGGAGCAGCGTGGGATCCGTTACAGGAAGTGGAGCAAAGTCGTGGCCATCATCGTGGCTTGCCAGAGAGTTCGGGCCTGCCGACTGGAGCTCGATTGGGGCGTTTGAAGGAGTGGGGTAGCTCTCTGTCTGAGAGGAGCTCGGATGTTTCTGAGGTTGCTGGTGCGCCACTGTGGCTGGGTGCCTTGGATGCTGACACTGCGGGCGGAAATCATCTGCTGTAGAAGCTCGGACGGGATTTCTGTTGGCGAAGCTCGGCTTCATTAGAAATCCGGCAGAGGGTTGACCGGCTGTGGACTTCGGATGGCACTGTAGGGTTCATCTGCTG
>KE505538.1:193904-213462 GCA_000441515.1 Elaeis oleifera
GCCTTCATGTGTTACTTCTAACCTATCCCATATTTTCTTAGTTGATATGCATGTTGAAATGTGATTAAATTCATTAGCATCTAAAGTACAATATAAATATTTATGGCTTTAGCATTGAGTTGGGCCATTTTCTTGTCAACCTCATCCCATTCTCTTTCGAGTTTGGTTGATTCTACACCATCAATTATCTTAATGGATGTGTGTGGTCCATTAACTATGATACTCCACATATCATAGTCAAGTACTTGAATAAAATTTTTATCCGAACTTTTCAATAGGTGTAGTTTGACCCATTGAAAAGTGGAGGTCGGTTTGTGGACTGCCCCTCGGCTAGTGAAACACCAACTTAAGTTGCCATAGATCTTTAGCTCTTTGATGGTTAAATCAAAGTAGGGCTAAAGCACAGAGCTCTGATACCACTTGTTGCCTAGCTATGCAACCCAAGAGGGGGATGAATTGGATTTTTGAAATTTTAAATTAATTTAAACCATAAGGATTAAGTAATAATAAGCAAGTTATATGTAGTAAATGATTTAAGCAAAGTGTAGAAATGAGATGCAAGAATGCAAAAAAATAAGAAATTTAGATAGAGAGCAAATAAGCACACCACAAACAATCAAGATTTATAATGGTTTGGCACCTACATCCACTTTCCAAGCTCCTACTTAAAATTTAAATCCACTAAAATGTATTCAACAAGAATACAACGTCAGTACCTCCGACTCTAGCTATCTCAAGTTAGAATACTTATTTTCGAGTACAAACCAACCCAATACAATCTGATTCAAGGTTCGGATCAACCTATCTAAGTTTGGAAACCCTTCCAAAACTAAAGATCAAGAAAAAACAGAGTATAAGAGTTAATGACAAAGAAATACAAGTTTAGCTCCTTTAATAGCAAATAAACTTTAAGTACACTTTACACAACAAGAAAGAAGCTTTTCTGATTTTTCTCAAGGTTATTGAAGACTTGAATGAGCTTTTGAGGGTTGGTGAATTTGAAATGAAAGCTTCTTTTGCTTGAAGAGGGCTTTTTGCTTAGGACTGAAATGAATGCTTGAATCTCTTCTCTTTTTCCCTCCTTTAAGTGTCTTTTTATCTTCAATAGATGCTAAAGAGAAATTTGGACAGGATTAGAGCCATTGGAGAGCTTTAAATGAGCATTAAATACGGTCAAAACGAGCTGAAACCTAGTCGTTACGGAGATTTTCTGTCACAGGGGTCGACCCCTAGGGGTCGATCCCTGTGGCGTAGAACAGAAAGTGACTGTTCTGTATCTTTGGCTTGCACAGACATCAGAGGTCAACCCTGGGATCGACCCCTTTGGGTGTGCCTCCAAAAATAGCATGCCGTTCAACCCCTTTTGACAGAGATCGACCTAGAGATCGATCTTTTTCTTTAAACTTAATTTTCTCTCAAAATATACCTCCAAAAATATGAAATTATCTCTAATAGATCACAAATCTTCTGTTCTTGCTCTTGAGACTTTCGAATCAGAAACTTGATAAAATTATGATTTTGCCTCTGAAATACAATAAATCTATTTTCAAACCAAAATCATTAGTAATCCCCTCAAATATTTTGTAATCATTAAAATCAATTCATGGAGCAACAACCCTAATGCTCAAGGTGACCTAGGATTTAATTGTCAACCCTGAAATAATCATCCACATTGTGTCTCAATCTTTTCAAATCCTGTGACTCCTCATAAGGATTACCTTGATCAAGGTTTTGCTTAATTGAAACACAATGATGCATTAACTCCTATATTATAGTGGGGTCAATCCCATCTTAACTCACACACTGATTTCACAAATACTTGACTGTACCTAGTAGCCTTTCGTTACTATATTAAAACACAGGTAGTCCGGCATCAAAGCATAGTGAATTACTTGTAAGTCATCGTGGTTATCTCAGATTGGAGAGACACTTATGCCCATATCTTTCATGAGCTACTCTTGACAACAGAGTGCTCTATAATTTGGTCACTGTTCAGTGATGATATACTCCTACATCTCACTTGTATGTCATACCAGAGTATTTACACTCTTTGGTTACGAGGACAACCAACCCATATAGCATACAATAATCTACAATTGATAAATGTTATCGTCCTAATAATAGCGTATCGTTTGGTCGTGAGTAAGTTTAAGAACTACACGATAAATCCTTCTTTATCGATAGTAAGTAGTTCTAAGGACTTTATCATAACATAGGAGTTCATTAAAGAAGATGCACACCTTATGATGAAATTATAAAATAATATTTATTATTTATAATTCGTATACAAATAACAAGTAGCACAATTATCCAGATAATTGATTTTAGGACACATTTTCCAACAGAATTCTCATCTCAATAGATAACTGATTAGCATACACATCATTGAATTCTTGAACATCTTCTTGATCAAGTATACAACTTAAGGTCATATCACGGTTTCCCAAACTATCAGACGTGGTCCCAGAGGTAGGCAAAAGGAGAATACATCTCAATTCTTCACTAGAGAGGATAATATGAACTCCTTTCACCATAGATTCTATTATATTGATTTCAAAGCTAACATGTCCATGGAACTCACCGACTAGGGTAGGATAGATGGGTATATTAAGTGGATCTTGTTTCCTATGACAAATCCATCTTTCTCCAAGAACTTGAACTCAATGTTTCAACCTGAGGAAACTATCCTATCTGAAAGAAGTACTTGTGAGAGAGCCGGCAATAGAGGAATAGGTTCATCTTTAGTGCTTTGTTGTGCTTGAGTTTTGGACCATGTATGAGCAGCAATAGAGGGAGAGGTATCTTTCTTGGTGCTAGGGCTTCTTTGCTTGCCCCTTTTCTTCTTCAAGCATTGAGCGAGTTGTTTCATGGGAGTCATTCATAGTAAGTTTCAATGATTAATTTGGGAGAAAATGATGAGAGTGAAGGAGATTTATGAGGTAGGGTTAGGTTGGAGCAGAGTCTACTAGAAGGCAATGAGCAGGAGACAAAAAATGACCTTTGGTTTCGTAGAAAAGGGATTTTAAAAGAATATCGTGCTCTAAGTCCCATTTCATTAGAATAACTATGCTGAAATCTGATATATGAGTCAACTTATAAAATAATGGAGTTGACTCTTGTAGGGGGGTTGACTCGTGAAATAAGCGAGTTGACTTGCATATAGAGGCGGACTCGAGATTTATTTGAGTTGACTATTGTGACATAGAAATTTTCAGAAAGATTCAATAAGCAATTTTTCAAGAAATAAGTATGAGAAGTTGGCTCTTTAAGACCATGAGTCGACTCACTACATAGAATTAAATTTGAATCAAGAGAAATTTGATTGAAATAGAGTCAAATAATATAAGAAATAAACTAGTTTGAAACATGGATCATATTATATAAGGTTTTCTAATATTAACTCAACTAAAAGGATCACAAAGTCCAAATTCACTTTTAATCATGCAAAATCTTTCTTCACATAATGATTTAGTAAAGATATCACTAAGTTACTTTTCAATTGAAACAAATTTAAGTAAACATTATTATGATACATATGATTTCTAATAAAATGATACCTAATTTCAATATGCTTAGTTCTAAAGTGCTAAACAAGATTTTTAGTTAAGTTTATTGCACTTGTATTATCATATCTTATAGAAATTTATTATATTTTTCAAAATCTTTTAATTATTATTTAATTCATAAAATTTGAGCATAATAACCTTCAGTTACAATATATTTAGCTTCAGCTGTAAATAATACAACTGAATTTTACTTCTTACTAAATCAAAAGATCAAATTTATACCTAAAATTAATAAGTTCTACTAGTACTCTTTTAATCTAACATGCATCCCATAAAATCAACATCTGAATCACTAATTAGATTAATAGAAGACTGCTTAGAAAATCACAATCCAACATTTTAAGTTTTAGTTAGATATTTGAAAATTCTTTTAATAATAATTTATATGATTATTTAGGATTAAATTAATATCTAACACAAATGCAAATACTAAATATGATATCTAGCCTACTAGTAGTTAAATAAACAAAGACCTATCATACCTCTATAAAGTTGAGGATTAACATGTTTACTATTTTCATCTTGGTTAAATTTGCATGAAAAGCTTAAATGGGTGCCAATTCTTTTGGCATTCTCTGTCCTAAATTTCTTCAATATTTCTCTTATGTAATTACTTTGGTTAATGAAGATCCCCTCATCTATTTGCTTTATTTGAAGTGTGAGAAAGAAGATTAATTATGCATCATATTCATCTCAAATTCTTCTTATATTAACTTGATAAACTCTTGACGCAAGATCTCATTAGCAGCATCGAAAATGATATCATCAATATAGATTCAAATAATTAAAAGATCATTCAACTTTCTTTAAAAATAAAGTAGTATCAATATTTTCTCTTTTAAAATTATTTTTAATTACAAACTTGCTTAGCCTTTCATACCATGTATGAGAAGCTTGCTTTAAACTATACAAAGCTTTATTTAATTTGAAAATATGATTTAAAAATTTATGATCATCGAAACTAGGAGGCTATTCTACATAATTTTTCTATAATGTATTCATTTAAAAATATATTTTTAGCATCCATTTAAAAATGTTTGAATTTTATGATACATGCAAAAGCTAATAATAATCTAATTGCTTCTAATCTAACAACTGGAGTAAAAATTTTATCAAATCAATTTCTTCTTCTTGATTATATTCTTGTGCAACTAATCTAGCTTTATTTCTAATAATATTACCTTTTTCATCCAATTTATTTCTAAAGACTCATTTTGATCCAATTACTAGGTGGTCTCAAGTCTTTTAACTAAGTCCTAAATATTATTTTTGAAATTGATTTAATTCTTCTTGAATAGCATTAATTCAACATGCATCTTTTCAGCTTCAATTATGTTCTTAGGTTTAATTTGTGAGACAAATGTAAAACGATTCAATGCTTTTCTAATAGATAGTCTAGTTTTAATACCACGAGATGGATTATCAATAATTAATTCTCTAGAATGACTATGAGCATACCTCTATTCTTTAGGTAATTCATTTGTATCTTGTTAAGGATAGCTACTTGCACTTGAGATTCATCATTCTTTCTTCTGCTTCTTTTCCTTGACCCTTTTCTTCCTGTTCTTAAGAAGAGGTATTTTCAAGAGTCATTCTTTTATTTCTCACCAAGAGCATGTGCATCATCACCTAAACTACTTTTGATAGAAAATTATTAGTCCCATAAAAAATGACATGAATTAATTCTTCTAGTACTAGTATTCTTTATTAAATAATAACAATCAAAACTTTAAAATATATAATCTTTGGTTTTCTTCCTTTCCAAAGCTTATAAAGAATTTTTATTTTTAAATAGATCTAACTAATGCATGATCGAGTACATAATATGTAGTGTTAATTACTTCCATCCAAAAAATTTTAGAAGGTTGCTTTTACATATCATGGTTCACACCATCTCTTCTAAAGTCCTATTCTTTCTTTCTATTATCTCATTTTGTTAAGATATTTAGGCTAAAAAATTTATTCAATACCCTTTCAAATAAAGGAGTTGAAACTTTGATTTTCAAATTCAATATCATGATTATTCTAATTTTAAACACTCATTATAGCAATCAGGACCATTGTCGATGCCAATAACTGCTATTTTCGATACTTATAAGCATCACAAATACACTCCTGATACTTCCAAAAGCGTCAAAATTGAGTCAATAAGTGAAGGATGAAAAATCATTTTTCCAGCATTTGAGTAAAGCATCGGCAACTCTCGATGCTTTAGTGCATCGTTAACTATGCAAAACTATGAATGCATTTTAAAAGCATCCATATGTTTTAATAACTTATCAATGTTTTAAGGCATCGGTAAGCTATTACATGCTACCGATGCTTCTAAAAGCTTTAGTATTTACTGATGCTCTAAAGCATCTGTAAAGATTTATAATATTAATATTTTGTTGTACCACTAAATTAGTTAATTGGTGATGCTTGAAAGCATCGCCAATATTCTTTTGTAGAAAAATAACTAAAATAATTTACTAATTTATACAAAATACATAAATCTGTACAAAAATTCTAGAAAAATCAAACACCAACGAAAAGTCATAATAAGCACTCCTATATAACATATATATTTATTAAAAATATGATTACATTATCCATCATGTTCATTAATTACAAACTATAATCGAAGAGACAAATAGGAATATCCTAAATCTAAAATTATTAAATGTATAAGGCAGAACTAAGCAATTGGGATAAACCTCAACACCAATAATACCACCCCATTTTGGTGAGACCTAAATCATTGCTCCAAACAGTCATGCTTAATGGAATTACAATCATCCATCATATACCCCTTTCTCAAATAAGCCATGTGCATGGAACATGTTTGGCACTAGTATAATATATCACAATGGTACTCATTTTCAAAAAAAAAAAATAACTGCACATCCAACATGCAAAACATTATAACCTATTTAGGAAAACAAACAGGTTTCCTAAGCCATATTTTCATGCTTTTACTTATTAAACTATCAACTCATGGAAGGAACACCAGCTCTTGAATGTAGTATACATACAAAATAATGGATGTTAAGATGATTTTCATGTTAGTCTCAAGACTCTATGGAGTTCATCTATGTTCATCATATTTAGTATTATAAGATGCTTAATTTACACATCAATATCAACCAAATAAATCAGATAAACAAATAGTTTGAGTACATCTGAAAAAGCTAGCGAGCCAAAAGATAGTAAAGTCACTATCTATCCCCTTGATGTTAATAATGGAGAACCAAATTTCAATACCTTATTTATGCCAAAACTGTAAATCAAAAGAAAAGAAAAGAAAAGAACAGAAATTAACCTCAAACAGTTATATTTATACTATCGTCAATTTCCAGAGGTTTGTAAATCCACAATGAGAACATAAATTAATAAGAGATGCGTCAAAATCCAAAACAACATAGATGGTTAAAATGATATGTTTGCTGATCAAATTCAATTTTCATATATAATCTTCTAAAAGAGAGGCCTGCAACATCATTAGGTTGAAAATTTGACCAAGACATTCCTACACCATTAGAAACATTAGAAAATCCAGCCACCAACATCTCTACTTCAACAGATGCTAGTGATGGATGATTGTGATTCCATTAATTATGATTGTTTGGAGTGAGGATTTAGATCTCGCCAAAATGGGGTGGTATTATAGATATTTGTTTCATATGGAAGCAACCATATGTTTCTTCTATATCATTGAAATCAGATGCCTAATGATTGCTGTTACCGTCCTCAAGTTCTCTTAGGAATAAATAATTAGTAAATAATTTTAATCAATTTGGGGTTTGCTTAATGGGTGCTAGCTGAAAACCTAATGGTCAAGAAGAAGATGCTAGACATAAATTTATAAATTGCCAAGAAAACTAATTTGTAGTCAAGGTAGTTGATTCAACCTAATTTATTACTTGCTCTAATTCATTTGAAAGAGGAAGTAGAGTAGCATATGGAAATCTATTGAAGTACCAATCTTTTAAGATCATTCATCACCAATGGTGCTGATCTCAGCGGAGATTTATCTTGGAAAAAGGAAGAGAATAGGAGAGGAGAACTGATGCCCTAAATATCCATAATAAATAGTGATGAGATGAAGAGTGGAAAAAAGATAAAAATTCTAAACTTGGAATGGAGTGACAGTCGGATCGAGAGAAAGCTGATGTCACCTCCAACTGCATCTGCTACTACCATTAATGTCAATTGTTGGAGAGAGAGAAGAGAATCGGAGAGCATGAGGAGGAGAGAGCAGAGTTTGGATCAGAGGAGGGGGTGTCAGTTTGGGAGAGAAGAGTCTAGAGTGTCGATTTGGGTACAGAAGGTGGTGGATAAATGGCTTCTATCGATGCTTTTATGCATCATAACTTGCCGTCACTATAAAGCAACATAACTTCTTGATGCATCCTCCAAGTGTTGGTAGTTGCATGTGGGATTTGAATTTTAACAATGCTTCATAGCTTCCATTGATGCTTTTTATGTCATAACTTATCGATACTTTTAAGCATCGTAACTTTCCGACACTTATAAAAAGCATCGGTAGTTGGATGCGGTATTTGAATTTTATCGATGCTTCCTCCTAGCATCGACAAAATTGAGTCAGTAATTCCCACTATTGCTATAGTGACGGTATTCTTTTTCATTCATAATTCTTTTAAATAGCTTTGAAAATATATGAAAAGCTTTACCTTTATGGGTAAGAAACAATATCCAAGTAAATTAAAAAAAAATCATCAATAATTATAAAATATATTTTTTCTATCTAGACTTGTGGTTCTAGTTGGTCCAAATAAATCCATATATAATAATTCTAATGGCCTAGTAGTTATAACAATATTTTAAATTTACATGAAGATTTAGTTTGTTTTCCAAATTGACATGTATCATGAACTTTATTCTTTCCAAATTGATTTTTGGCAAACCATTTATTTATTTTTCTAACCAATTTAGTGATTAAATCTATGTTGCTTGGCTTGATCTATGAGATCAAATCCAACTAAATTTATTAACTTTGGTATTCATAGCTACTAGGCATTGCATGTTGTCTTTAGCAAATCATTAAGATCCATCAAATAAATATTTCTATGTCTATGACCTATGAACTTGATACCAATGTCAATGGAACTAGTTATAATATAATGAAATGATTCAAGGGGAACTTTAAAGTCTTTATCATATAATTGATTGATACTAAGTAAATTATGTTTTAAATCTTTAACAAGCAGTATATTTTCAATGTAAATGGATGGAGTGATCTGAATATTATCGAAACTAATGGTTTTCCTTTTCATTCTCTTCAAATGCTACAACCCATCAACTTTAGCTTCTAGGGTGATGAATTGAGATTCATCCCTTGCCATATATGCCTTGAGTATTTGTTATCTAAGTACATCTTCTTCTTAATGCGTCGGATGCCAAGCACACTTACAAATAAAATCATTTTCTTATTTTACATATCCAAACCATCTTAGATCCTTTAAGGTTAGTAGACTTGGTTCCTTTAGGAATCTAAATTTTTCTAATAAAAATATTCTAATCTTTTGTACATTGCATTCATAACCTTATGACTAGCTTTATTATATTTAAAATAAGTAACAGAGTAGTACTTTTCAGAAAAGATTTTACAAACATATTCCTTAAATTTTTCTTTGTTTAAGGAATTGAAACCCAATCTAGTTTTATCATACACAACATTTTAACTTTCTAAAAGCATTTGTATTTTTTCAAAGCTTAGAGTAAATTTATCGATAATACATTTGAGTTTTTCGACTTCTTTCTTTATAGTTTCATTTTCTTCCATCAAACATTTCTTTCTTTAAGAAAACTTTCTTTCTTAGTTAAGAAATCATTTTTCTCATCAACCAATATTTGATTCAGCCATTCAATTACCTTATTTTAACATTTAATTTTTTAATCATCAATAAGTTCATAAAAAGCATCTTACAAGTCTTTAAATATAAATTTCAAAATTTTTTAGAATGTACCTCATTCTCATGAGCCATAAATATAGGTTGGCAACTTTTTTGTTTTCTTCTTCTTTAGGGTTTGAATTATTACCGTCACTTCATATTACCATCATAGCTTTATTTTTATATTTTTTAGGGCTTTTCTTAAGTAGAGGATAATCGGCTTTCAAATGTTTAGGCTTTTTATATTCATAGCATAGAATTAGTTGGTCTTTCTCTTTTTTTACTTGCTTGCCTTTTAGTCAAGCATTTCTTCTTAAAATCATTTTTTTTTCTTCATAAATTTTTTGAACTTTAGAGTTATCAATGCCAATTATTTTCATTATCAATTTCTCTAACTCATCACTTTCATCCTCATCATTGGCCATTGATTTAGAGCTATTCTTTTTTTTTTGGCTTCATCTTCCATATTTTGGTGCATAATCAACTCCTAAGTCATGAATAAGCTTATAAGTTCTTTTAAAGATAGCTTGTTTAGTCTTTTGCTTCTTATATTGCTGTCCTCTTAGCTTTTAATTTTTGATAAAATCTGAAATTTACATATAACATTACTATTAGTATAATCCTTGTCAAGACTTTTAAGTCATTAATAATATCAATAAATCTTGTAAACATTTTAATGATAGTTTATTGGGTTCTATTTAACTAATTCATATTTATATACAAACATGCTGATTTTTGATTTTTTTAACTTGATCCGGCTCCTAATGGATAACTTTAAGTCTATCTCATATCTCTTAAGTAGAAATATAAGTAGAAATATGGTTAAATTCATCAACATCTAACGAACAATATAAAATATCATGGTCTTGGCATTGAGCTAGATAACTCTTTTATCTGCATCATCCCAATCCTTTTAGACTTGAGAGAAGACACACCATCAATCAAAATAGTAGGTATGTGAGGTCCATTGATTATGACACTTCACATATTCTAATCCAGTGATCGAATAAAGATTTTCATGCAAATTTTTCAATATGTATAATTATGCTATTAATAAAAGATAATCTATTGATTGATTGATCTTTACTAAGTGAAGAATCAATCGAGGTTGCCACGTTCTTTAACTCTCACTTGTTAAATCAAATAGATTGAGTATCTCATTCTAATTTTATTTGTTGCTCGAAAGTAACAACCCAAAGGGGATAGGGGATGAATTAGGTTTTCAAAAATTTTATAATTAAAATAAGTGTGTGCACTAACTATCAATTTAAAAGTCTATTTGTGATGTGCAAAAAGAGAAATATGATAAATGATGAAACTAGAAACTGATAATCATACAATCATAAATATAGTAAATTTAGTAATTTGGTGCCAAACCCAGTACCTACATCCACTCTCCAGATCTTCCTATTTAAAATTTATTATAATTCTTTTGATTACAGCATGATTATTTTCATCGAGATCACAAATGACCCAGCTGGTTTATACAAGCTCATCAACCAAAACTTTCCTGACTAAGCTTATTTGATTTAGTCAAATATAATCATCCAATTATGGGTTCGATCAACCTAAATCACCAAATTTCTATACTCAAAAAACTTATTACAAGCATAAGAGTACAATGAGTAATAATTTAAAGTTCAAAAAATGAAAAATCTTTATAGCCTAAAGAAGCCGACGTGATATTTCTTGAATGCAACGACTTCCTTCTTGAATGCTTAAGAAAAGCTTGATTAGATGCTTGAAGAATATGTGTTGCCCAAAAATAGCAATCTAAGGGGATGAATCGGGTTTTAAAATATTTATAATTAAATAAAATATGTACTAGCTATCAATTTAAAAGTTTGTCTGTGATATGTAAAAAAGAAATATAATAAGTGATGAAAGTTAAAAACAGACAATTACACAATCACAAATACAATAAACTGATAGTGATTTGGTGCCAAACCCAGCACCTATGACTACTCTCCAAGTCTCTCTACTTCAAAATTTTATTATAATCCTTTAATTATAGCATGATTATTTCATCAGAATCACAAACAACCTAGAATCACAACAATCTAGTTGGTTTTGTATATATTTACCAACTAAACCTTCCTAACTAAGCCCTCTTGACTTAATTAATCAAATACAATCATCTAATTATAGTGTTGGACCAGTCTTAATCTCTAAGTTTCTATATCTAGAAAACTTATTAGAAGTACAAGAATACAATGAGTAATAATTTAAAGTTCAAAAAATGAAAACTCTTTATAGCCCAAAGATATTGATGTAGATGTCGCTTCAATTCAACGATTTCTTCCTTAAATACTTCAGAGAAGCTTGATTAAATGGTTGAAGAGGATGCACTAGCCGGTGGATCACATAATCAATGCTTTCAAGCTCTCTTTAATTGAATTAATTGCTAGAAGATTGTCTTGAATGCTTTCTTAGATGTTCTTCCTTCTTTTCTTTATTTTCTTTTTGTTTTGCTTTCTTTCTCAAAAATTCAAAAAGATCTTTTTTTTTTCCAATTGGATGTAATGCTTAAATATGTTCAAAATTGACTTGAAGAGGTGCAAAAGCCATTTGATAGCTCAAACTAATCATTACACCCAATTTCTAGATGTTAAAAATTTCTAAAAACTAGCTGTTATACTGTCAGAAAGTAGAAGAGTCAACTCTTAATCTTCAAGAGTTAGATCGACTTCATTAAGAGTCGGCTTGGACTTTTGGGATCAACTCGTAATCCACAATATCTCTGTATAGCTTTCTATCTTCTGATTATGATTTATTTGGGGTTGACTTAGCTTTTATTGGAGTCGACTCGAGTTCCAATAGAGTCAACTCATGAATTTTGGGTTGGCCCAAGTTGTGCTTAATTTTTACTGCTCTTTATTTGTACCTTGAGACCTTTCTAGAGTTGGCTAGTGTTTTAGTAGAGTCGACTTGTCTAGTAGAGTTGATTGGTGAATTTCTAGAGTCTGCTCATATTCAAAATATTTTTTCTACTGCTCTCTGTCTGGCATGTTGAGACTATTCAGGAGTCAACTTTTGTACTAATGGGAGCGCCTTATCTAGTGGAGTCGACTCATGATTTTCTGAGATCGACTTATGGACTATGAAATTTTAATTTGGATGTACCAAAGCTGACTCAAGCATATCAAGGAGCTGATGCAAGCATATTGAGCAACTTCTCCTTGATTAGTTTTAAGAAGCTTCTTCTTGATTGCTTGTACAATGTATGAGTATCAAAAACTTCTTTTATAAGCATGCTCTCAAGTTTTCATTAATTTCAAATATATTTGAATATTTTAGCATCATTAAAACTAATCATTGGGCCAATAAATAGTTTGTGTATTGGCCAATATACTAAAATGATATTACTATAAAATGTAAGATTAAGATCCAGCTTGCGCATAATAAAGAATAGAAATGTATTGAGACTATTTAAATGCAATATTATAGAGTATTAGTGGTTGTACTTTATTTAAGTATATTTATGGCCATAAAATGTAATAAAATTAATAAAATATTAATATAATCCAATGATAACTATGCTAATGAAAAATATTAACCAATAATATTAACATTAATTAGAAATAAATATGACTATTAATAATTTTCTATATTGATTTAGTAATATTAATAAAAAATATTTAATATGATTTAACAAGCCATCAAGTTTTTACTCAAAAAATTAGATAAAAATTGTACCAAATAAGAGCCCTACTAAATAAGGAGCTCTAATATCAACGTAAAGTAACATGTACTCATTATATAATAGACATAATATAAGTGTCTTCATATTAGTTCGTATTACATTCTAAAGTTCATGTACGATATCTTTCGCAAGCGATATAAATACAATATCCCAAAATAACTTCCGAAGAAAAGAAAGAAAAAAAAAATGAGGGCATTTGTGGCATTTCTTGGAAGCGCAAGGGTACCATAAACATTTTCATGGGCATGCATAATATTTTATTTTATTTTTTCCACGGGCGCAAAGGCCATCCTCTTCCTTCGGCACCAAGAAGCCCGGGTGAGTGTGGGCCCACACTCTCTCTCTTTCGCGCTGCGCCGAATTCGTCCCGGGATGAAATCCATCGCTGGAAAACTCGCTCTTCACCACCTCCAAAATCACTCTCTCTGTGACCGTTCTGACAAGATCTGTTCTTGAGAGGAATCCGAAGCTCCATGCTGTGGCCTCTCGTAGGTAGAATCTACAGCTGAATTGAATCGATTAGGTTTCGATTGTTTCTGAAATTATCAGGCTATTTTTTTCTCTTGTTAGTGTAGGGTTTGGTTGGGTTTTGTTGTTGTTTAATAAATTTTATAATTGGTTATTGCAATTGGATGCTATTTGGTCGGTCATCCGCTGCTTAAAAGTTGAGGGTAGAAAAATGTAATTTTGTTCCTTGCTGGTTAAATCAATCCGAATTATGTTAATTGGGTCCATGAAGACTTTAATTTCTTGTTTTTCCCGAGGAATGGTTTCTTTTTAAGTCCAAATTGTCAGTTTGATCTAATTTTCTAATCTTTTTGTCAGACTCAGGGGTAAGCTGAATAGTTCTGATGAACTGAGGTGACTTGTGTTTATTCTGCGGTGTATATTCAATTTTGTTTTCAGAAATGTTCAACTTTTGTCCTCTCTAATGTCTTCTTTGGGAATAATCTGAGAATTGAATTGTCAGGTTGATAAGTTTGCATATTAATGTTATGTGTATATTAATTTGGGAGAAGATGGGTGTGTGTTATGGAGTTAATTCTGAGGTGAATTTTAGAATTTTGATCCGTTCGCTTTACCATGTCATGAATTAAGTTCGCCCTTGTTACCCTTGTTTTAAGTTTCTTTTGATTTCAAACGTGGATCATTGTTCCTTTTCTTTTGAGTCCTTTATTTTTCACCCTAATTTGTGGAAGGAGCAGATATAAGGAGGCCAACCATTTCTTCTTCTTCTTTTTTGTTTGGGAATTTGTTCGTTATGCAAGGGCGAAGAAGAAAGTTATTTGACAATTCGAGAAGGGTGGTAGAACTGTTGAATTTTCAGAGTTCTGTTTGTGAAAATCGCAAGCATTTTTTTCATTGCTCTTACCTGTGATATATCTTGATAGTCTCATTACTTTAGTGTACGGTCTGGATTTTGGAAGTGGGATCTTATTTTATGCCGTGAGGAGTTATTTTGTAGCAGAGTTTAGGTCTTGGATTTGAATATATGCACAAGAGATTTATGAGTAAGTTTCTGTTGCATACGTCATTGATTTCTTTTCACCCAGCACTCATCTATTGGCTGCTTTAGTTGATTTATATGACTTGAGGTGCTCGAGGCACTGGACTAGGTGATTAAATTTAGGATTTCTTCTTTTTTAGGTTTTCATTTAGGTTTACTGATATACCATATTGTGTATGTGAGCTCCATTTTCTTTAATTTATGTTGCTCTCTAGAGCTAGACATGGAGAATTCAGATTTCTTGGGCACAAAACTATGTCCAGATTTTTCTTATCTGCATTATCTGCTTTTCAAAAGTTATCCATGAAGTCTCTCGATATCACCCCACTGGTTTTGGGAAATTGTTGCGTTTATCATTGTGAAACATGAATTTTGGGGACAGCTTTCTAAGGTATCTGCATGCATAGATACAAGGCATAGAGGTAAGAATCTTGGTCTTGATGCCTGTGTAGCCCTGTTTTTTGATTTGATAAGAAGTGTGTCTTTTGTTAATACTATCATGGTTTATGAATGAGGGTCTGCTTCATAAAAAAATTTGTGATTTCATGTATTTATGGACTGTATTTGTTAATCATGGTGTGTTATTTAACTCTCTTGCAGGTATCTTTTGTTTCTGTGGATCTATAATATTTTCATGGTTTGAGAATTAAAGATTTGATTCTAGGTTGTGAGGCCTGTTGAAACCTCTCTTTCTCAAAATAAGTGAGCAATGATCTTTTCTCCAATCTACCAACACTTCTTTGTGCTAAGTTTGAAAGTTAAATTGCTGCATTCTGGAAAACTGGTTCAAAGTTATATCGGCTTCTTCTAGAAATGGGAGTTTCAAGCTCTAAAATTGAAGATGACAAGGCCCTTTTGTTGTGTCGAGATAGAAAGCATTTTGTTAAACAAGCCCTTGATGGAAGATGCTCACTTGCGGCTGCGCACGTTTCTTATATCCACTCCCTCAGAAATACAGGAATTGCACTTAGAAAATTTGTAGAGCCTGAAGCACCTATAGAGTCTTCCTTGTACACATCAACATCTGCAACTCCTGAGCCTCTTGCTTTAACTGATAAGTCTATTCTCAATTTCAAATTCATCTCCGTCTCTCTCACAGCATGTGGACGTGGGTGAATCTTTTCTCCTGTTCCTTCACCTCTTTCTTCAGGACGGTTTCATGTTAATCATATGAAATCAGGCAGGAATTTTTCCACTACTGTTGAGGAGAAACTGCCAATCCCTGTCATAGCAACTCTGGAAACCTCCACGACTCCAAAACGTGTTGTATCTCATTCAGATGAAATTCATCCTTCGAATCTCCTTCACCACCTGCTGGTACTCCACCATGGGATTATTTGGTCTTTTTCATCCTATTGACAACCAGTTGTCTTTTCAAGATGGAAGGGAGTTAGAGCATTGTTTGGACAATGCTGATGATATCAGACATCTCAGGGAAGAGGAGGGCATTCCAGAATTGGAAGAGGAAGGAGAAAAAGCTTCTACAAATGGAAGGGATGATTTTGCAGATTCAGAAGATGATTTTGAACAATCGTCCTCTGAACCCTTAGTACGAATGTTTAAAAACAGGAATATAATTCAGAATCATCATTTAACAATTGATTCCTCCGCCATTCCATCTGTGGAAAGTGTAGCTTCAGAAACCGAGCAGCAAAATGGGGAGAAGAACTTGATCACTGATGGTATGCATGGAACTGATGAAACCCCTGAATTGACACCATCAAAGATGGCATCCTCTGCAGTTACACCTCCTATTAATGGGAAGGTGAAAGAACCTGCTCCAGAGATCAAACTTCCATCAAAGGACTTCTTCTCATGCATCAAAGAAATTGAAGATCTATTTTTGAAAGCTTCCGACTCTGGAAGAGAAGTTCCTAGGATGCTGGAGGCAAACAAAGTGCATTTCCGCCTCTGTTTCCTGAAGAAATAGGTCAGCACCATACAGTCTTACATAAAATTTTATGCACTGCTCTTCTGAAAGAACTTATAATAAATTACGTGAACAAATAATTGATAGTCTATTTAAAGAAAATAGCGTAGTTTAAAGATTGAGCTATTTCTGCAAAAAGTTTAATCTTTTTCTTTAGTTGTTTCCTTATTGATTTTTGGCTGAAAGCAGTTATTGAAGCATATCACATCTGGATATCATGAATGTCTTGAAATATTGTCACTGATCCTTGCAACAGAAACAAACAAACAAAAGCATTTGGTTAACAACATTGTTTTACTTTCTGCAAAGAAATCTTGCATTATTGTTATTGATATGTATATATTTTTGTGCTAAAAATGCAACCAAGGCTTCTAACATGAATCTTCTGATACAGCTCACAGATCAAAGGCATCTATATTTCTCACAGCTTGTCTTGCTTGCTGCAAAGAAGAAGTCCCTCAATCGCAGGGTAGGCTTTTCTTCTCCTTAATTGGACCATGATACTCTCACTTGGATGTTGATCTTTTCCTTTTCTCTTCCTTATTCTTTCTCTGTTGGAATCAATAATTTCCTATTTCTGCATGAAAGTAGAATTTGGATCTGTACTTGCAAATTGTATCCTAATTGAATGAGTGAGTTTTTGAAATATTTTGATTGTGATTCTGGGAAAGTTCACTTTTCCTTGTGTGATTTCTAAACCGAAAGCATGCAGATGAATGTATATATATCGAGTATTGGTGCTTGATACATGCTGCAGTTGTCTGTTGTTGATGCTATAAATTTCTGGCAATGATTTACATAAATATCCCAAGTCTTGATCATTGTTTTAATATCTCGAGGTCATATGCAGTGCCCACTTCAAATGAGATGAAGTACTTAACATGGCATAGGTCCGTATCATCACGCTCTTCATCCTCCAGAAACCCTCTTGGTGCAACATCAAAAGATGATATTGAGGACATTAGCAGTAATCTCTTTAGCAGCATATGTATGAATTCAGGCAGTCATGCCTCTACGTTAGACAGGTTGTATGCCTGGGAAAGGAAGCTCTATGATGAAGTTAAGGTAAACTGAGATTAATGTTGAGTTGCTTTCACTAACATATTATCATATTCTGACTGTATTCTTAGTATATTATGGATTGTTTCATTTTATTTATTCATTATATAGTTTTTTAGTAAAATCCTAAGACAAAATAAAGAAGAAGCAAGGCATAGCTGTGAAAATTTATATGTCAGTGTTTTCATTCAGCAGTAGAAATATGGCCTGCGTAGTGCTGAGTGACAGTTGTCTTATGACAAACAAGTTGTGGTTTCTGTTGATTAAATCAGCTACCAACAAGTCTTCCTTTTTTACCAATCCTTTACTTTAGACAGGTTGTATGCCTGGGAGAGGAAGCTCTAAGATGAAGTTAAGGTAAACTGAGATTAATGTTGAATTGCTTTCACTAACATATTATCATATTCTGACCATTTTCTTAGTATATTATGGATCGTTTCATCTTATTTATTCATTTAGTTTTTTAGTAAAATTCCAAGACAAAATAAAAGAAGAGCAAGGCATAGCTGTGAAAATTTTATATGTCAGTGTTTTCATTCTGCAGTAGAAATATGGCTTGTGTAGTGCTGTGTGACAGTTGTCTTATAACAAACAAGTTGTGGTTTCTGTTGATTAAATCAGCTACCAACAAGTCTTCCTTTTTTTACCAATCCTTTTACACAATATAAAATTGAAACAAGCCATTAAGCTAAAAGAAGATTCTTTGGTGCTCGTATTTATATAGCTGGGTCCAATTAGTTCAGTTCATTTGACATAACTTCGTATACTCAAATGTCAGCAGTTAATTGTTTCTTAATGGACCTAAGATGATTTGATCGATTGCTACCACTACCCATCTACTTTTACATTGGCAGTGGAAGTTCTGTATGCATCCTGAAAAGAAACCGGAAGAATGACTAGATGCATATAGGTGGTTGGGAGCATCTCGGTTTTAATCAATCAACATGCAATCTTGAATCCGGCATCCAACTTCACATTGCATGGCATCTACTATTTGTTCCAAAAGAATGGATTGTTGATTACTGGTCAAGCACAGGCACATTGATCAGATTTGGTCATCTGCTGTTTCTATTCCTTGCAAATGTTCCACACAAGTGTACCTTAATGTTACCTTAATTGATCTGGAAGCTTTGAAGACCAACATAATCTTATGCTAGTTCATGTTTAATTAATGAAGCTTTCTAGTGTCTTGTTTGAAAATCATTGTGCTGCTGCATATAATTATTTTCATGTCTTGTATATTTTTTCTTTTAATTGATGGAGCAATTACTGGATAAAAATGCTGTCTTCTGAGATTATAGTACAACTATTGATTTAGAAACTCCGAAATTTATACATCACTATTCTATGTCAGGCAAGTGGTTTCATTCGAAGGGCATATGACATGAAGTGTAGACTACTTAGACATCAAGAATCCAGAGGAGAGAAGCCATACAGTATTGATAAAACCCGTGCTGCTGTTAAGGACCTGCACTCTAGAATTCGAGTTGCAATTCAGAGAATTGACTCCATATCGAAGAGAATCGAGGAACTAAGGGACAAAGAACTCCAACCACAACTGGAGGAGTTAATTGGAGGGTATGATTTTACAACTTTCAACACTATTACATATTTATATGCCACTAACATACAAGAAGGACTGCATGTGCACTCACACATTCAGATATGCATGTTTGATTGCCCACATGGCATCTTCCTTGATCAGCAGAGCGCGTTTATATAAGGAAGCTAGTTTCCAGTTTTATAGAATACGATATATATATATGTATATATATATATATATGTATATATATATATATATGTATATATATATATGTATATATATATATATATGTATATATATATATGTATATATATATATATATATATATCTATATATATATGTATATATATATATAT
>KE505538.1:229802-240204 GCA_000441515.1 Elaeis oleifera
TCCGCATAAATTTAGCATGTGTTCAATTTGTATATGAAGTAGATCCTTGTGTTCTATATTTTATGCATGCATGATTTTGATTAAAAGTAGTTTTAATCTTCTATTCTACTGTGTTGTTTAAAAAGAAAATTTTGAAACATACATGCATGTCCCGACACGAAATTCTAACATAAAATTGAGCCTTATGTCCAGCCATCTCATTCTACTGGTACTAATCATCCAAGCTCATTTGAACAATAGCTTGGATTTGTTCTTTCTTATTATCTGGATGAGAGGGCTCTTCTGACTCCCTGTAATGGTTAGAAGGTGGCTCTACCACTTGGTGGTCCACATTTGCCTTTTTCTGGACAATCCTCTCCTTTGCTACTCTAAAATTGGTGAAATACTTTATCAGCTGGTGGACGTCCTATGGATATTTGTGGCATATGGATACATCGAGATAATCATTAACTAGATACTTCTTCAATCCGTTACCTTTTTTGCTTAAACTTTGTGTTGCAGCAGTTGCACCACCAGTGATACTGATCTGAGAGCATTTGCCTATGATCATATCCAATATTGTGCTCTGGATCTTTTTCTTGATACATTTATTCCTGCAGAGTTATCAAGCATGCCAGTTTATTAATTATTCAAAATTCATAAAATTTCATGATGATAAAAATATATTTTCTACTTCAGAAAATATTTTTGAATTATTTAATATTTAGTACTAATTTCTTATATTTTCTGCTATTCATATATTTTTATAATATTAAATTAAAAATAATATTAAATATTATAAATTAGAAAATATATTTATATTTTAAAATAATTCTGAATTATGTGTCATATAGTACTAATTTTATTTTATTGATTATATATTTTAATATTTTAAAAATTAATTTTAAATTAAAATTTAAAAATTAATTTGAGCTCAGATCTATGTAGAACCTTATAATAGATGTTATATATGTTCTTAGCCTATGGGCTGTATCAAAGGCTACTTATTTCAATTTTATTCAAATTTGGGCATAGGCCACTAGGTGTATGATCTTGTCTAAACTTGAATAAATAGACACCAAATTTAGATTGAGAGTAGCTTGTATATCTTTAAACAAGTTTGTAATTTTATAGTTATTTTTGGAATTTTTTAAATTTTAATAAAATTATATTTTAATTAAAAATTATATATTTAATTAAATGTTTTAGTCTTCTTATGTAGATCATGCATAGATTTATGGCATATCATGAAATCATATATCAAAATTTTCGATTTTGGCATCACCTGTCCTTATTTTCCAATTTTTTCAGCATTTTTCGATGCTGAAAAGAAAAAAAGAAAGAAATGAGGTGGGTAGAGCCAATTTACTTTGTTTTGGGTTGGATTCTCCTTTAGTCATCGAAATCATCTGTTCTTTTGGCAAAATTTGAGGGGGGGGCTTGAAAGGAAATGAATAGGAAGGCCTGGCCTTCTTAAGCCTTTCTAGCATGGAAAGAGGGGGTTGGATTTAGGGATGGGTATGGGTTCTACAAAAAATATCCAAAACAAGTTCGGATCGGATATAGGTAATGGTATACTCCGACCCAAATCCGATCTGATATAACTTTAATATATATTCTCCTTTCAAAATTATAATAATTTTATATTGTTTATATGTACTCGATCCGATCCGACCCGACCAGACCCAACTAACCCCTCTTATATATTGGATTCGAGCCGACCCGACCTGCATCTTTACTTGATCCGATCCGACCCAATCCGAGGCAGGTACGGTATCGATATGAGTATGAGATTTTTACTTATGGGACGGGTATAGGTATGGGCCGACCCATTGCCATCCCTAGATGGGGGCGGGGCGGAAGCAGGGGGATGGTGTGAATCGAGTGGTTCTCACCAGTTTAGCTTCGAACCCCCAATTCGGAGTGGTTTATGGCATTTTCTGAAAATACGGGCCGAATAGTGCTAGTTCCAGGCCGGTTTGGTATGATATGGGATGAACCAGACATTTTGGCCTGGTTCAGCAGACCATGGTTTTGTCTCATTACTATTGTTTCTATGTTTTTAAGTTTTTCAGATATCTTAGTAGTCTAGCAAGTTAAGGCTATCAAAAGGATAAGTGAGTAAGAGAGGTTGTTGAATTCTTTAAGACTTGAATTGTTGATTTCTCAGATTTTCTTACTATAAATTCATGATCTTAATGAACCCAAAAGAATCTTACATAAACCTGGTGTCAATATTGCAACGAGGTAGAATAATCCAGGAAACATAAATTTCCAATAAGTGGAAGTTGCAAGTAAAATACTTCAAGGGTGAAATGCCTGCATGGTAGTGCATGTGAAAACCTATATGCTACGTGACTCACATCTATACCCTTATTTGTTAGGGTCTTCTAGTAGATATGGAGCCTGCAAGAATATTGTTAGATATGTTTGGAGAACTCAAAAATTTTGGTTTATAACTTTATAGTAGAAGTTTCTGAGTTCTGATTTATACCTGAGTCTTTTGCCCTTCTGTAAGATATATGTGCAAATTTAAGGTACATGCCTTCAGAAATAAATTAAATATCTCTTTCAGTTGCGTAAGCATGCTTTGTTCTACTATGCTACAATGAGAAGATCCCTACGAGAGAAATAAAGTGAAATAAACCAAACTTCATTAGGAAATCAGCTTTTAAATGGTCCACGTAATTATATCAATACTTATGATGACTAAGCATCAAATGAGAGTCAACTTGCAGTTATTCATCGGTGCTGACTGACAATTTTTGGTTAGAAGACCAAATTCTACATCAAGTACACTGTACAGAAATAAAAATATAGCAATAAAATGGGGTATTTTAATATAATGGATGTAATATGGAGTGATGAAGTGCTTTGGCTTTATATTCTTGTTTTTGCCTAAGATAATTGGAGTAAGATTTGGCTTTGTGAGTGATGTTTCTGTCAAACCCCTTTCCTCCCTCTTAGAGCCCACAAACTGCTTGCTGGAAGTCCTTGTGTCAAGCATTAGTTGAATGGTTGGATATCCCCCATCTCAATATCCTGCTATATTTTTGTTATACTTAGGTCCACTATAGATATGCATAAGTTCATGTTCAACAAAAATCTTTTACTTTGGTACGAATAGAACCAAAACCATGAGAAGAGGATGATAATTGTTGATGACTTGGATCTTTTAATGGAAGGAGAAATAAGGAAAGATGCGATATTGGTAGAAAGAAGGAAATCGAAGAAGGGATGAATCTAGAAAAATGTGTTAATTCTATTTGGGAATGGTAGTTTATAATATGTTCCACGTTATCTAAATGCTTTTGATAGGGGTGAAAGTGGTTGGATAATATCAATTCGAATCCGTTTTCATATCATAATCTATCTGGATATGGATAGCAATTTGAGCATTTGACTAATATCCGTATCCGTATCCATTAATGAAAAATGAATATGGATATCCATAGATAACTATCTGATCCGTATTTGAAAATCCGATTCTATTTATAATCTTATTTAATTTTATATAGCACTCATGAACTTTTAAGGAAATATATAACCACATTAACATGCTATTAATTTGACTTATGATCCACTTAGTAATATCTTTGTTTCCATAGTCATAAGTTTAGTTATCCGACTTATATTAATATTTATATCCATACTTTCAGTATCTGACTTGTATCCATACCCATTTAAAATTAATATGGATATAAATTTTTGCATCTAACCAATATCGATATACATATCTGTATTTGTCAAATAAACTAATATGGATATGGATATACTGTCATCCAATCAGTATCTTATCCAGTTTCAGCCCTTCTTTTTGATGTAAAGCATGTACTTAGTCGAGCAATCCTTGTTTGCTGATTTAATTAACAAATTCTAGTCCATAAAAGAAGTGAAAGTGGCATTAATGAACCTTAGTGTTACCAGTGCTATTTAGACTCTCAAAATTTAAAAATTGTTGTGTTGGACAACTGTATTCTTCAAAAGCACTTCTTGACACTTGAAATCATTAAACATCATCATATCACCGCTCCATATCAATGACTAGTACTGCTCCATGGAGGTGTAATACCTGAAATTACATTTGAACAGGGGTTATACCTAATCTCTCATGCTATAGGACCATTAAGCCATCTGATTATTTGTTACATGTGGATAAATTTTGTGTGCAGAGACATGCTTATTTACAAGATACAGACCAGTCTCTATTTTTTTTTTAGAAAAAGTTGCTGCATCAAATCCTTTGCATACCCTGACTTCGTAAAGGACCTTAGCATTATCCAATTGAAGTGAATTAGTCAATAAACTAATTACAATCTTGTTGTTGGATTATATTAACTGTTAATGTGTTATTCTTGTGTTAATGTTCAAGTTTACATCATGATAATGCCAGCTGAGGATTGTCTTTCAAGAAGAGTCCTTGTTAACTGATTCTTGAAGGATGTGCGACAAGTGCCGGAGTGTTGGATGTATGTTCTGTTATACATACATACGTATGTGACTTATCATATTTAGTTAGAAGTTAACTTTTCTAGACTGATGACACATTTGAAGTTGCTGAAAGGAGTTTGATAGAACAATGTTTAAAGGAGCTGACAATAGGGACATATCATTACTTTGTTGAAGCGAAGGTTGGAAACTCTGTCAGTTTCAATTGAGCTTGTTGTGTTTTGGTTTTGACAATTTTGGCAGTTGTGGTACTTTCAGTCCAGGTACTGGAGTTTCCACAGAAACATTAAAAAATAAGAAAAAATAGAGGAAAAAAGTAAAGGAAGCATATATTAAAATTTAGAATATTTTATTGTTTGGAATCATTGGATGTACAGTTTCAGGGTCTTGAATTGAGAGTCTGAGATCATACTTACTGTTTAGAATATATCAAGACCAATAGGAATGCTAAAAATCATTACTCATCAATTTGAAGTGTGATATATCATTCAATTGTTTGATAAAGCTACTTATCTAATGCATAACTGTATAAATTCTTGCCAGAGTAAAATACACAGGTATAAAACTGCATATATATATGAATTTGATGTGACATTAACCGTCATATTAACCAAGTAGTAACAAATAAATTATATAATTAGTAAAGTTTAAAAGGGCCATAGTTAAGAAATAGCTAATCGCTGCCAGAGATGTATGCTCCTTGATTTTTTTTAAAAAAAAAAAATTATAAGCTTAATTTCTTAAAAGCTCTTATCAGGGTTCAATAGCAAGTTTTCCCCATTGAAAGCTCTCACTCACTCATAAATATTGGAAATTAATTTAATTCACCATACAAGTTGTTAAGTAACATTCAACAAACCCTAGTCATGCACATGCTTTAGACTATTTTGTTAAATCTTGCCAACTTCTTAGATGAAGTTTCAGATGTCAAATTGATTAAAGCAACCAAATTAGCATATTTTTCAAGAGATAAAAGGTTATTATAGTAATGTGTACTTTACTGCACCTAGGGGGCAGCCACACAAGTCCTTGTGACCAAGGGACGAGGAAGTGGATTTATGACCTTTTTTTTAAGGGAAAATAGGAAACGATAGAAGATACACATGAACGGGCATGTGGTGAAAATAGTTTGGAAACCAGAGATGGGTGAGGCCTATGGTAATGAATTTGGAAAGGATAACTTGGTGAACATGCCTCTGTTATCCTAATCTAGAACTTTGACAATATCAAATGCCTGATGTACAGGAATTTGTGCCATTAATACCTGAAAAAGAACATAAAAATGAAAACTGAGTAACATTATTGGGGTTGCTGAGAAAGGTTTATGTGACTAGAAAGAGATCAAAACTAAAGGCAAGCCATGTAAAGGATATTGCTGTTTACATTCACCATTTAGGAAAAAAAGTTGTATACTATAGTTCCATTCACTACTTGTCTATTTGGTAGGGATGACCTACTGAGTAGGCATTTGCTTTCTCAGAGCTAGAAACTTGGAACTCCAAGTAAGTAATGGCACTTCTATTTACAAATGCAGCTATTGATGTAGGTTATCGTTTACTCGGGGATCTTGCCTTGGAGCCAAAAGGCCTAGATGAGGCTTACAGGTGAATTGCAATAACGTGAAGATGAGCAACATGCCTTGAAAATGTAAGCAACACAAAGTAAAGAAAATGGTATTTAAAATGAACTTTGAACAACATGCTGAAAATTGAAAATAAAGAAATGGTATTAAAATACCACTAGACTGCCATCACACATTTGTATACTTTAGTTTTCATGCATCTGTTAGATCCCAAATACATGTTGGCACTAATTAGAAAAATGCTATGCATAAGGTGCTTGTGATGCTTCGCCTCAATGTTTTTGCCTATTGCATTCAGTATGCTGCAAGTCTTAATCTATGTCTCAATGCAGCTTAACACAGATGTGGAGAATGATGCTTGACTGCCACATGAAGCAGTATAATGTCATCTTGGTAGCATGCAACAATGGCAACACCAAAGTCTCCATTAGGTCGGAGTCTCATCACCAGGCCACCATCCTCCTTGAGTTCGAGCTGAATTCTTTGTGTTCAAACTTCACAAAGTGGATCTCGATGCAAAAATCCTACCTCGAAGCCATAAACCGGTGGCTTCACAAATGCATATTCCCACTAAGACAGAAGCCCTCAAAGAAAAAGCCAATAGAGTTCGATCCAAAAAGCATATTGCTCCACCAATATTTGTTACTTGCCAAGACTGGTTGGTCCTACTGGATAAGTTGCCCAGCAAGGAAGTAGCAGATGCTATAAAAGATCTTGTGACTGTGACGACCCATTTCCTGCCTCGCCAGGAGAAAAGCCATGAGAATTCAAAGTTATCATTCACATTCTCTCGAAAGGCAGGGCATAGTGCTGGGCTCGAAGGAGATGTTCGGAGAAGCGAATCCCCTGTGGATTGGAGTCTGAAGCATGACAGCTTTCAGTCAGGTTTGGTGGTCTTCTTAGATCGGTTGAAACTTTTGCTGAGTCATCTGTAATGCAGTATGAAATTCTCCAGAAGTCCATCAATGAAGCTCATGTTAATTACAACAAGAATGGTTGGTCGAGGACATGATTGTCCTCTGTTTACGAGAGTTCTTGAGGGCCTCAAGGGATGAAGGAAGAAAATGACAGCTGGTTAATAATGGTTGAATAAGTTGATTGGAGGTGTAAGCCAATGAAGGTATTGGAGAGGGGGCCCTGTAAACGTCTCCCTTTGTAAATTTACTTGGGGAATAAAAGGTTTTAGGTTGGTGGTTTGTGTATAGTTTTAAAATAAGTGCACCAGCAGGGCGAATTTGTGTTTGGCTGCAAGTAGATTTCTGCCGACCGAATGTAGTCTCGTTAGATGTACAAAGTGGAGGTGGGTTTTCTGTTTTATCTAGCGGTTGTAATTTTTTCCATATCATCCATGGGGTGCATTAGTGGGTTGTTGATGATAAGAAATGAAACGTGTGCTATATTGATAGATCTGTACATTGTATAGATGCTCAGAAACTCATACTATATTTTCAATAATATGTGCATGGCTTTTTGTCTTTAGTCAACACTACTGTGCTGTTTGTTGGCCTTTGAAACTTTTAGGTGAACACAAATGAGTACAACGTGGTGCTCTCCAATTTCGTATGTGATAATAACCTCCTTCCAAAATTTTAACCTCTTGGTGCTGCCCAATGGAATTGCTTGTAGGCCATACACAATAAATGAGAGAAAAATGACATTTTATCAATCAGCCTTATGATAGTTGTGTTTCCTCTGGTTTGTGGATGGTTTGAGATAACAAAATCTGTCTGGATATTTATTGGAGGACCAAAGCCTGACCAATTAATCTGGTTCACCTCGCGGATTGGTAAGGCCATGAGCATCGAACGACGCCCATGGCTGGTGCATCCCTTGACTTGCATTCGAGAGTAGACTATGGGCGATTCAATGGGCATGTGGGCTGACTAGCTTGAGTGTGCAGATCGTCTGCGGGATCCAACTGATTGATTCCTTCCAAAGCTGCTGGCTTATATTTAACAGATGCAAGTTATGGTTTGCCAAAATGTAAGTTCTTCAGCATGAACAAATTTCATGGAATAAACAGCTTCTTGTAACATTTGACTTGATGTTGGCCTAATTTTAAGGAGATGGTGGAAAAGCCTCAATAACTGGGACGGCTACGGCTTTTTCAATTCTTTTGTACAAATATGAGTGTTTTTATTGTTTTTGGAAGAAATGGGGGGCTGGGGAGGGAGCTGCATGAGGATTAATTTAAAAAAAAGTTCTAAGCCCAGAGAAAAAGAAGGTAAACCATTTAGTTATATTATTTTTTTAACAAAATAGATGGAAGATCAAACCTGCTCCATTTCAAGTGAAACATTTTATTTGAAATGTGATTAAGAATATTGTTGAAATAAGCATTTCTATAACAGGGCTTGTTTGACATTCAGAAACAGATACCAATCAGATACGCCCAGGCTACGGAGGAGGTTGATTTGGTCGGTAAAGGTTAAGAATGCACCTTGATATCTTTTTCCCCCGGCGATCAAGCATAAACAAAGAATGGTGTTGTGGCTCGGGATAAGAATGCAAGGTTGTTCAGTTTGGCTCCTTATTCAATCAGGAAAAAAAAAAATCCTTAAGATGGATTCACTGGATGAAGCACTAACATTATTTATTTATTTACTTGTTTATTTATGCGAAGATGGACAAGGTCCATTGCTTATCCTCTATTTGGTACGAAGAATGGATTAATGAAAGAATGGATAAAGGAGAAGATGGATAGATCTTTATTTATCCTCTCATATGTTTGGTAGAATATGGAAGGATAGATGTGAATGATTCTCTCATCTATTTAGAGGTGTTTGATTAGGAGTAGGGGTCTGGAATCGAATTCAAAATGAGTGATTCTCATTCCAACTGTTTAGCTGGGAGAAATCCTATTTCGATTCCGATTTTAGGGTGGAATGGGAATGGCTCAATCTATATAGAACTCAATCCCTACTCTTCTTTATGGATTCAAATTTCTATTCTAATTCCGATTTCAGTCACAAATCAAGCACTTCGGAGGATTTGGCCATTCCGATTCCGATTCCAAGCCATTCTGATTTCTATTTCGATTGCGGTTACGAACCAAACACCTCCTTAGTATAAATGAATGAAAAAAAGGATGGATAAAGTTTATATATATTTTCATTAAACCACTATTTGATAAAAATATTATTATTATTAATTTGTAACACTTATTTTATTAAAGAAGTGGAGAAATATATAAATTATAGTCTTTATAATTTATAATTATATAAATATTTTATTTAATTTAGTTTAATAAATAATTTTATAAATTAATTAAATATGAATAAATTTATTATATATTAATGATAAAAATAACTAATTAATTTATAATTTATTTTAAATAGTTAATTTATTTTATATAAATAGTTAACTAAAAAATAATTATAAATAAAAATAGAAGATAATTTTAATTATTTACTTATTATTGGGTATAAAATTCCCCAGCCGAAGTTCGCAAGAGGCCAGCCTTCCGGGACCTTCCGACTTTGCGCGACACTTTTTTCGGGCTCCTTCGGCAGCTGGGTTTCCACAATGTCGACCGAACTCCTCCGACGGACGAGCTTCTTTTAAATCTCCCAGACTTCTCTAATGACAAGTTCCTTCGGTCATCCGGCGGACTGCCCCGAGTGCCCTCCGGACTCCATGATCAGCCGAACTTTCGCAGCAATTGATAGCTCTCCGAATTTCCTCAAACTTCTCCAATGGCAAATTTCTACAACGACCGAACTTCCCCAACCGGACTCCGCCCACGTTCCTACAGCGGCTAACCGCCTCCGGATTTCACCCGGACTCCCACGGGAGCCGGATCTCTACCCCGAACTTTTATTGCAGGCGGGATTTCATCCAGACTCCCACAGGAGCTGGGTTTCTGTCCCGAACTTTTATTGCAGACGGGATTTCATCCGGACTCCTGCAACAACAGACTCCGAACTTCTACTCTAAGCGGTCTATTCCGAACTTCTACTACAAGCGGCTCGCGCCGGATTTCTTCTTCCGAACTTTCTCCAAGGACAGATTCCTACATTTATCGAACTCCATCCAAGTTCCTACGGCGGTCGACCGCCCCGTGGACTTCTACCCCGAGCTCCTACGGGAGCCGGACCTCTACCCCGAGCTCCTACGGGAGCCGGACTTCTGCCTCGAGCTTCTGTTATAAACGAATTCCATCCGGACTTCTGTTGCAGGCGGGCTTCAGCCGGACTTCTACCCCGAGCTCCTACGGGAGCCGGACTTCTACCTCGAGCTCCTACGGGAGCCGGACTTCTGCCCCGAGCTTCTACTGCAAACGCTCTACTCCGAGCTCCTACTACGAGCAGTCCACGTCGGATCTCTACTGTAAGCCTCCATCCGAGTTTCTATTAAAGATAAATTCCTTCCGGATTTCTGTTGCAGGTGGCC
>KE505538.1:249614-264204 GCA_000441515.1 Elaeis oleifera
CTTTGCAGGTCCCGGTGGCGACCGCGGCTCCATCGACTCCAGCTTCTCCGGCGCCAGCGGATTTTTGCACCAACACTTATTATTATGAAAATTATGTACTGAAATTAAAATAATAGTAATAAATTTAATAGTATAGATAAATAAAAATATGTATAAATAAAATAGTAAAGAAGTGTTAAGATTTTATCAAAAAGTTAAGAAGGGATAATTTTATTAATGTAGAAACCCACCCTTATACGCTCCATCATTCATTTTTTGTATTCCCCTAATCTGGTGGGATGCAAAATCATAAGTCCTGAGGGATGGACGATCTCTTCTTTTCATCCATTATCTCTAAATGTTTTGAATTAAACGATGAATAGAAGATATCGATCTTTTCAACCTTATCCATTCTTTCTCTTATGACTCTAATCAAGTGTAGGATTAAAGTTTAGGAACTAAATGCATGGGCAAATGACCGAGTAAATGTTTAGATGACATTACAATATCCAACTGTTGGCCAGTATGGCCAGTTGAAAACAAATCACCCCAAGAGTCACCAGGGTTTAGCCCAAATCTGGTTCGCTCTAGGACTCTTAGAGTACGTCAAAGCGAGGAGGAAAGAAGACTCCCAAGCGGTGTCTTGTCCACCCAGCACGCGCAGCAAAAGGGGGTCCAAGCATGATTAAATGGGGCCCAAATTGGTTTCAGTTAGGCTGGGTCTTTATAGTCCAATCAAAAAATATGAGAAGCCATCTTGTTGTTTATAGTTAGAGCCCAAAATTGACATGCGAATTAATCAAAACAGACAAACTAACTTAGAGACTTAAAATTAATTCTAGTTATAGCACGAAAAGGTCATCCATTGCTAACAGATGAAAGCAATAATCAATGAGATTGGTATTTAGACCAAAAATAGCATGAGAGATATCTATTTGTATGTTTATGCATCTGCATCCTGTAGACACCCACCTTTGGCATCCTTAGCACTTTGGAGGTGTCTATTTATGTGACGCCCTAAACCTGAAATTTTCTCTCTTAGGACCAAATACTATCCAAAAAAATGCATACTTCATCCGCCTTTGCATCGTGCAACTTCGTTCTTGTGATGCCACGTACTTGTCACCGAAGCCTTCTAATTGGCTACTGTCACATATTCTAGTTCATAATTCCTGCACATTTAGTACAGATGGCGAAAACCTTATTGTTTGAATGTTCTAACGGCAAGATTGCGTTGTCAGCTTCAAGTTAACCTTAGCACCTTCCCAATGACCTGTGTTAGTGCGGAACCACCCAACAGCCCTTTAGCGTTTAGAGGTTATTGCTTTGCCATCCTGATGGAAGGGATTTGTTGTCTCACACTAGAGATAAAATCAGATTAGATATCAGTATATCTATATGCATAGTTGCTTTGTTTGGCAAATACGGATATGGATATTGGTGCTGCAAGTCTCCAGATCAAAGCTGAAGTGGCTAGGGTTGGATGCCATCGGAAAATCAAAATGTTGGAGGGAATCTGCAAAGAAAGTCTACACTTGTTGGGGGTTTTTCAGTGGGGGACCTCCGATGCCTAAGCGGAGCTTGAGAACAGTAGAGAAAAGAAAGAGAATGATGAGAAAGAGATAGGTTTTCTCTCTGAAAGTTGTCTTTATCTGAGGGTCCCTTTCATACCTCTTCATAAGAAGGTGGAGTAGAAGATTGCTAGTCGGAATCTGTAGATCGCTAGGTTGCTCTGATCGGCAGGTTATCTCTATAACACTTGGCCCCACTTTTGAGTTCAAAGTGATTTTACGACTTTGGATAAAAGAGGTAGTTGATCTTCAAACTGGCCGTTGGTTGTTGATCTGGTTCTCCCTTGAGAGCATTCATTTTGCTATACCCGGTGGAGGGAATTTCAGAGTGTCATCAATGCATCGCTTCACAATCCATGCCGTTATTACGAGGGAAAGGAGCTCGAGGGGTCACAGAATAATGGCTTGGGAGTGAAGAGATTGAGAGATCATTCCTGAGTTTGTTGGGATCTACCATGTGTCAGGTGCTGATAAACCTTTAACCATGCTTTGTAGATTACCTCATGCTGTTTGACCTGAGAAGGGTGTGATGAAGAGTCTCAAGGTTTGTCACTTCTAATGTTGGCCAAATGGCAAGATCTAGTAGTTCGATGGTTGAATCTCTGCCATTGGTAGTCTGTATAAATGGACCACTCGTCCGGCCAGATTTTCTGCCACTCAATTGCTGGTTGCCTTCTTGTTGTCATAGTTGTCAGGGGAAGGCTCTTTCTTCCTCTCGCTGATGCCGTCTCCATTAATGTTGGTGATCACTTTATCTCCTAGTTGATCCTTCATCCTCAATCTTACAGTGATGAGGCTGTTGTACTCATCCATCAAATTGGCAGTAAAGAGGAGAATGATTTCTTTAGGCAGAGAATCTTTGATGAAGAAATTGAGGGGTACCTAGTTGAGGGTTCCTGCTCTTGTTCTGGCATGTTCCATAGGAACGTCAAGTATAGACCTGGTGGAGATCGAGGATGAGCTGATAACAATCGGGCTACTACAATCTATCGCACCGATAGCTTTAGAGTTGGCTCAGGCTCCCTCTCCTCCAGCAGGTCGAACCCTACCTCCTCTCTGGGCATCAAGTAGGTTGGCAAGGTCCGAGATGGGTCCCTCCCTGCCTAGAGGTGAAGAGGGGTTCGCCACCATCATGAAGACAGTGTGGAGGGATGCCTCCACTCTCTAGAGCCACCAGCTCATATGGGAGCTGGTGGAGATGATTCTACTGCCAGTTGATTGGTTGGAGAGGGGGGCTCGCCCCCTAGAGGAGGTCATAGAGGCCTTCTATGCTGGCCTTCTCTGGGTGAGTTCCTACTTTTCATGCTTGCTTCTAGCTTTTAGTTGTGGCTCTTAACTCTTATCTTTCCATGTAGCTAGCACATGATATTGCTATTCTCAATTGGGAACTTTGGGTGTCCGAAGCCTAGAAGAGGGCCACAGAGGAGATGAGGCTAACCACCGAGGCAGCTAGGAAGGCGATTGAGGACATGTTGAAGCTTGTCGAGGCTATAGTTGAGGAGGAGAGGGCGAAAGTCATTACTGAGGCCAGATCCAAAAACATTAAGGAGTATAAGGCTTTGGCAGATTTTGAGAATGAGGTTGCTGAAGGTTCTTTGTTTGCTTATATATATGGCTTCCATGCTTGTAATGCATGTATGCAGTGGATGGTCTTCAAATTAGACTTGAGATATTATTATTAGATATATGCTCTAGAAGCCAATCGAGCTGATATATTAATTTTTTTAAGACATAATTTTGTACTTCACCTAATTATTTAGGACAGTTAGTTTTCATTCATATAATATATATGTCCATAAACTATCCAAAAAATTAATAAATAATGATACATATTTCAAGAATTGAGAATTTAAGGTATGTATCATTGATGGTTAATTTTAATTACTTCCGATCGATGGATCATCACGAGGATAGTGAATAATCTAGATAGATTGGTACATGGATCACTGTCCTTAGGGATAGATAAGTCTCGAGTTTACGGTATGGAGATATTGAATAAAGTACAGATATTTGTTAGAGAATAAAGATACCGAATGTGACCAACATGAAAAGTTACTTGGATGTCTGCTCACTTGTCAGTGACTTTCTCAATGCTATAGTAGTATGAGTGGTTCTTTGATCTGTGGTGCCTCAGCTTTTACAATGAGATTGCTATAATTTGAATACACCATAACTTGATCTCCTAGCTATATAGAATCATGAGGTGTATGTTGATTGCAGTAGATTCATTATAGTAATAGGATATATACCTAGATGGGATCTATCAATCTTAGTAGAAAGAAAAAGTCTTATATGATTTATGAGATTGAGTTTAGAAGACTTTGGTCAGGATAGAGCGAAAGATGAAAAATATTTCTATACTTTTTACATAAGAACTCAAGTCAAATAAATCTAACATATGATAGATGACAAGGTTTGACGAGTTTTGCATAATCTCCATCTTGTCGGGACTCACGATAGAAGAACAAAATCATACGGTAACTACATGTAGATGTTCATTACTTTTATTCTGTTAGGTTATCACTATATACTGCTTGGAGTCACTAGTAGATTGTGAGACCAATGGAAATTATTTTGATGATCAATAATTCTCGATTGGATGAGTTGAAATTGTTCCAATCTATTGAAAAAAGTTTCAATAATATTTTGATGGAGATCAAAATATATCTTACTATCAGACAGAATAGAATTTATGAGATCATATACAAAAGAGGTTCTGACTGGTCAGATTGGCGAATAGTGATTTTGAATTGTAATAGGATCTAATTTTTAATTGATTGATAATTAGACTAATATATAAATGTTACATGAAGGACTTACTAAGAGTTAGTAAGTCATAGGAGGACTTATCTGTAAATATTGCTAGATTATTTGATTTGATCAAATAATAGGGTTGAGTCCTAGTCAAATTAAATTCAAGTTTAATTTGATTAGATTTGGTTGGAGTTTGAATCAGATTAGATTTCATTGATCTAAAAGGTTTAGACTAACTCCATAATTATTTGACTTATTTGGAACCCAAATTAATTTGGATTCAGACCCAAGCCAAATATAAATTTAACCCATAGAAGGACTCTTCCTTGAGATGTCTCATGCCCCATAAGATGGAATCACCGATTGGTTTTGGCATGAGAAAAGAGAGCGCACAAGGGAGGTCAGCTACAAGGAGTCCTAGAAAGTATGGATTCTATCATGAAACCCTAAGGCATGTGGTTTAAAAAGGAGATTAGTTGGTCCACCTCCTAATTTCACGCAGAAAAGAATGGTGGTTGGCGTGAAACCAAAGGGTGGGCACCTCTTCCTTTCTTTCTTACAACCAAAAGTTGGTTGTTGAGGGATACCTTCTCTCTCTTTTGTCCAAGAGTTGGACATGGCTCTCTTTCTCCCTTCTCCTTCGTAGATGTCTAAGAGTTGGACATGCTCCTTCATCTCCCTCTCTTCTAGATTTAGTCCAAGAGTTGGATGGAATGAAAAGAAGAGAGATTTGATCTCTCATCTTTCTCCTTTCTCAAGATCTTCTTGCATTTCTCTTGAGAAGAAAAAAAGAGTAAAAAAATTAAATTAGATCTGATTTCTTTGAGATTTTTAGATCAGATTAGATCTGATTTATTTCTCCCATTAAAGATCTATTTGGTTCCCTTGAGAAGAGAATCAAAAGAGAGGATTGATTGGACAAAAGGGAGCGATCTCTACAAAGGAGCTAGTACTTCGGTGAGATTGGGATCTCCTGATCAAATCAGTCTCATGTGGATACTTGTAGAGGTCAAACACTTGTATAGCTTCAATGGATCTTGGGGACATCCATGGATAATCGAATCGTAGGTTTAGCAGATCATGAAGATATCCACGGATCATCGGATCACAGTGAAGTTCTACCACACAAAGATAAAATCAAATTTTATTTATGCGTAGATTTTAATCTTGTATATATGATGATACCTGACTTTATATTAAGATATGATCTCTTTGTATACTTGATTAGATTAGATCTAGTTAGAGATTTATTTTTAACATCATTTTGACATAAGGTTGCTTTGACATAACATTGAAATATTATGTTGCATGGTTGTCCTAGAACGATGTTGAAATAATTTTTGAAATTTTCTTCTTCGCATGTTTGAAAATTTTAAAATCTTTGCATGCATACCGGATCACTTTGTGATGGCATTTCTAACAATGATATCAGAGCCATCTCATAATTATAAGATTAAGATCTAGATTTTAGATCTAAAATTATTTCAAATATGAAATTATAATGATTATAGAGAAGAGATGGAGTTTAAGATCTAAAAATCTATTTCAGATATAAAATCTGAATGATTGAAATTCATATGATGGATTTCATGATCTGAAAATTTATTTTCAGATCTGAAATTCAGATTATTTTATGTTCATACATTATTTTCAAGATCTAAAAATTATTTTCAAATCTGAAAATCAGATTTCTTATATTCATGCATCCAATATTTTGTATCTAATTTTCATATGATGTGAACCTTGTTAGATCTAAATTTTATCTTTGTTATATGTTCATGCATGAGATGATGTTCATAGATAGAGATTCATCTTGATGTGATCTGTGATAATATAGATATTTTCAAGTTAAAATAATTTGATTGAATGTAAGATAAAATTTCTAAATTAATCTAAGATCATCCTAATATAAGGTTGCCTTGACATAATGAGGGTCGTTATGTGGTATGATTGTCCTAGTATGAAAAGAGATTGATACAAAAATATCATAAGAAATTAGCATGAACATAAGGACTATCTGATAGTCATGTGTGTATTTTCATGGACACATATAGTGATCTCCATGAATCACTACAAATCTTTGGTATAGGGCTGTATCATGAATACACTTTAGATGGTTGCAATTTCTCAATCTATAGTGAGGAACCAAAAGCCAAGCCCAATTTGAAATAGGTGGACCTATTGGTGTTTAAGGAAAGTGTTGCCTAGCAAGACAATCCAAGAGGGAGGGGGGTGAATTGGGTTTTCAAAAATTTCAATAGGATATATACTGTTTTTGTAAAATAGTGAAGTGATAATGAGTGTTGAAAGTTATGTGATTGAGCAAACTAAAATACAAAGAGATGATAAGTAGAAAAGCAAGCATGCAGCAAATGAATATCATAATTTTCATAGTGGTTCGGTGCCCCCAGCACCTACGTCCACTCTCCAAGATCCACTTGAATTTCACTATAATCTATCCAAGATTACAGCTAGATAATTTTTTTGGGCTCATTATCTAAAATTCAGATGATTTTATATCGGATCACCAACCACAACCTACATAAAGTCATCCTTTAACTTATAATCTAATTTTTAAGCTTGGATGAGTCTATCCCCTAGTTTTAAAATCTAATTGAATCTAGTTACAATGAAAGTTGAAAGAAAAGAACAATAGAATACTAAAGCTCCTTTAATGAGCAGATTGGAAGTCGATGAAGCTTGATTGTTGAGTGCTTGAATGCTTGCAGTTAAGGCTCTTAAATACTTCTTCAATGATCTCATAAAAGTCAAGAGGAAGTAGGTTGAAAGTTGGTGAATTTTTTGAACATAATGAATACTGAAAAGTTACTCTTTTCACTTTTAATAGTTTGAACAGTCACTTCTTTTGTTTCCTTAACTTTCCTTTTATATTTGAATGATTCGTACCAAGTTTGATATTATTTGAGCCCAAAACTAGCCATTTTTGCTTGTTGGAGATGAAATATAGCCGTTGAAAAAGTTCTGTAAAAAATCTGGGTTGCTGTAGACTAGCCGTTATGGCTGTTAGGGCTTCATGAGTCAACTTGGATTGACTTCAAGTCGACTTGACTGGTCTTTGAGTTGACTCGGATGATTTTGAGTGGACTCAATTTTAGATAGCAGAAATATGGCTCTCTATAATTCTTATCCTCTAAGACTGAGTCGTCTCGATTCTATTTCGAGTCGACTTAAAAATGTTTTGAGTCGACTCGATCTTAGGCCGCAGAAAGTTGTTCTTTGTTCTCTGAGATAGAATCGACTCGGCTTGTTCTGAGTCATCTCGATATCGTGCCATTCCTGCATTCCATCTTCAAACATGCTAGAGTCGACTCTTTTCCATCTTGAGTCGACTCAATCTCCTTCAAATAATCTTTTTGCATGAAATTCGACTCCAACTCATGTCTCATTGGCTCAAGGTGTTTTCAGTTTGCTTCAACCCTTTTTAATGGTACTTTGCATCTATAAAATATTCTTAAGAAAATATGAAAGATATTAGTATCTGTCTATACTTCAATGTTTGGTCATCATCAAAATCATCCTTGGGGTAAACAATCTCTCTCTTTTTGATGATGACAAAATATTAAGCATATGCAAAAGAATAACTCAAATTTCATTCAAATTAAACCATATATATAGTATGAATGGATTTGTAGAAACTTAATCATGATACTCAATTCTGTATAATTAAGTATGATTTTCAAAAAAATTGATTAGCAAGAGTTGAGTAGTTTTCTCCCCCTCAAGGAGTGCTCCCCCTTAATTTAAACTTTCTTGTTAGAGATTTTTAAAACTCTTAAAATGTTAAGATTTTTAATCTAAAATTTTCATTATAGCTCTTTATCTCTTCTTTTCTCTCCCTTTTGTCATCATCAAAATCAAGCAATGAGGGACAATGACAATAAAGCAAAAGTGCATTGCATTGAAGAAGTAACTATTACATTTTATATATGTGTATGGCTTTATAAAAGGGACTTTAAGCAATACACAAAGCTATCAGCAATACATGATTAAGGACTAATATAAAGATAAACATAGATAACATGTTTGTATTATTTACAAAAGGTGCCATTCAAACAATACAACACTTGATGACATTCAAAAAAACATGAAAGACAAAAAACATACTTAGTTTCTAACCCTAAGAAAGCTACTCCTCATCTGATGGAAGCTCAATGATGGGTTCAGATCCAGATCTTTGCAAAGAGCCTAGGATGGATAAGAGGGAAGCTAGTGTCAGGTCTAACAATGGCACTGAATGGAGGTCTGACAGTGGATAAGTAAGGCTGGCTAGGGGAGGATCTAGGTAGAGAAGAAGGTAGGGATATCCGAGCCCAGAGCTGATCAAGTTGCACCTCAACTCTCTGAATAGTAGTGATGATAATCTCCGCATTGTCGTGCTGAGAAATAACACTCTTCTAGCAATTTTGGCGACCTCTGTAGTCAAAAGCTTAGCATTCACAGATGTCCCATTCTATTCTTTTTCAAAATTTCCAACCTCTGGGACAAGATGCTAATTGTTGACTGAGGTGTTCAAACTATCCCTCAGATGACACTTTTTGCTCACAAGACTCTGAGCAATCTGATGCTGAAAGCCAGTGAATAAATATTCCATTCTCTTTATAACCTTTTCCATGGCTTGTTCCACAACCCTTTCAAAGCTGAAACTGTGATGTATAAAGGATGTGTGGGGAGAAGCTAGGGCTGGAAAATCTTGTGGTGCTGCTAAGGGAGGTGGTGATGAGGGGCTTGTTGCTGAAGGTGAACTAGGTGCAGTAGCTGGAGAAGGAAGACAGGGTGGTCTCTGCGGTTCAAGACCATCTGAGTGCTCTCCTTCTTCACCCTCAACTTCTCCTCTGGCCTACTCCTGTCTTGACTCCATCAAAACCCATCCATCCTGAACCTTATGAATCTTCATGCGATGCAAGGTCTTGGCATTAAAATAATCAGTATGCAAGAGTTCTCTGAATTCTTCTCCCTCAAGATCAATCTGAAAGTCTTTGAAAATTAAAGTAAATACCATACCGTATAGGAGACAAGCTTTTGATCTATTTGTTAGATGTATGCCCTAGAAGCCAATCTTGACTGACGCAATCATATTTCTAGAACATATTTTTGTACTTGATGGGTAGTTTATTTTCATTCATATTGTATGTGTCTATGAATTATCTAAGGGATTAATAAGATGATGATATATATTCTCAAAAAGTTAAAATTTAAGGCATGTGTCATTAGTGGTTAAGTTCTAAATTGCGTTCGATCGTAGGATCATCATGGGGATGGTGATTGGTCTGGATAGACTGGTGTATGGATCTTTTTTTCAGGCAGATGAGTTTTGAGTTTGCAATGTAGGGGGGCTGGAGTGAGAGTGTAGGTGGTTGTTAGAGAACAACTGACATGGAGCATGACCAATATGAGAAGTCACATGGATGTGTGCTAACTCGTTAGTGACTTTCTCGATACTGTAATTTTATGAATAGTCTTTTGACCTGCGATGCCACGACTACTCACAGTGAGGCTGCTGGAGTTTGACTATATCAAATATTATCTCAATGAGTCTTTATAATAAATATTGACGATAGTTGATCCATTGTGGGAGCAGTGTGCATATCTAGATGGGATCTATTGATCTTAGCAAAGAAAATAGTCCTCTGAGATTTGAGACACTGAGTCTTTAAGTCTATAGCCATAGCAATGTGATTGATGAAAAATATTTCATAAGAATCACAGTCAGACTCGAGCTAATTGAATCTATCATATGATCGATGTTGAGGCTTATCGATTTATCCATAACCTGTCATTGGGTCGAGACTCACGATAAAGGGACTAAATCACACAGTAACTGCACCTAGAGGTTCATCATTTTTATTCTACTGGGTTATCACTACATACTGTTAGGTGTCACTGATGGATTGTAAGAGCTCACTAGGATTGTTCTGGATCAACAATCCTTGTTGAGTGAGAGTAGAATCGTTCTAACCCATTGAAAAGAGTTTCAATGATACTATGATAGAGATTATGATATATTTCACTATCAGACAGAATAGAACCTATGGGGTTAGATATAATAGAGATTTTTGACTGATTAAATGGTTGAGTTATGATTATAAATTTTAATAAGATTTAATTATCAATATGATTGATGATTAATCTAATCTAATGTGATTGAAAAATTCACTAAGTATTAATGAATTGTAAGAGGATCAATTAGCAATTAGATTGCTGTCGGCTCAATCTGATTGAGCTATAGGATTCAAATCAGATCTAATTAAATTAAATTAAGTTTAGATTGATTTGAGTTTGATTAGATTAAGCTTAATTGATTTATGAGATAACCCAATTACATAAAGAGAATAATTCCTACTTTGACTGGGACTTGATTGAATCAATTTTTAATTAGATTTGGATTTAATTCAGATTTAATAGAGTTTCTAACTAGACTAGAATTAACTTAATTTGGTTGCTAACTAATCCTAAATTGGTTAGGATTAAGTTAGATTTAAATTAGATTTAAATTAGTAAACAATAAATCCTAATTGGACTAGAATTTCTCCTTGGCGCCACCTCTCTTTTTACGCCACCTAAGTCCACCGCCAAATCTGATTTGGTGTGTGGTTGGACTAGCCAAAGTATCTCCACACCACCTCTCTTATATCCAATTTTGGTTGAGATCAAATCTGATTTGATCTGATTTTGATTGGATCAAATAAGACTCCCAGTTTGATTGGGTTTGATCCTGTCAAACCTAGTCTTACACAAACTCTAGCCTTATCACCCTTGGATGCCTCCTATTTAAATAGAGAGATTTTGGGATGTGGAGGAGCATCTAAAAACCTCCTTTTGGACATGGGTTCTCTTTAGGGGTATGGGAAAATTCAAGGGAGAAAAAGAGAAAGGTTCTTTCTTCTCCAAGTCTTCTTCCTCCTACACCTTATCTTCTTCCTTATTGAGATCATCTTGGAGATTAAAGGAGATCCTGCTCAACCATCAAAAAAGTATTCTCTGCAAGGGAGCTAGTACCCCAGAGAGAACAAAGAGCTTCTGATCAGATTAGGCCTTGCGTGAATATCCATAGAGGTCAGACATGTGTGCGGCTACAACAAAACTTGAAGGCATTCACAGATCTGAATTCGAGAAGAAGTTCTATGATTGAGGTATGTGATTCGATCATAAATAATTTTTAATATCTAAAATTAGATACTTTATATCTTATTTATCATCATATGAACTAGATCAATAGGTGTAAGATTTTGATCTATGCATGTGTAGGATTAAAATTATTTTAATCTTGACTTTCGCTGCATAAATTTAAAATTATTTTGAAATCTGCATGTAAAATACTAAAATTCTATTAGTAGTATCAGAGCCATGGGTTTATATGCATAAGAATAAGATAAGATCTGATTTCTAAATTAGATTTAAAATTTATCTGATATAGATCCGATATCGGTATGAAACAAGGTTGTCCTGACATAAGGTTACCCTTATATTGAAAAGATTATCCTATATCGATGTTAGATATTTTAAAAATATTTTAAAATTTTAGATTTGATTTTATTCATGTATGAGATGTATGAATATTTTTAGATCTAATATATCATGATTTGTTCGATATTATATGAAACAAGACTGTCCTAGCAAAAAATTTGCCCCTTATGTTGAAAAGATTGTCTTATATCAATGTCGAAAATTTTTAGATCTAATTTTAATTATTGGTGATTGTCAATTTAGATCTGAAAAAGTTAACTTTTAGATCTGATTATTTATCATATATGAGATATATGAGTAGTGGCTTGATTTGAAATTGTTTCATACATCTAAAAATTTGAAAACTAATTTCAATACCATAACATGCATGATTTGAAAAGAGTTTTTGAAATCTAATTCTTAATTCATACATAAGATGTATGGTTTATGTTTAAATTTGAAAAGAGTTTTGAGATCTGAATTTGATTCGTATATATGATATATAAAAATATGCTTAGGTCTGAATTAATTTCTATGATCTGAATTTTATTCATATATGTGATATATAATTGTATGTATGATCTAAAATTATTAAACTTACTTTCATGTAAAGAATTTAGATTTAAAAGTTTAGATTTAAGATATGAAATTTGTATTTATGCATGAGAGATTGATCATGGGTAGATCAAATTAGATCATGTAATTGGATTATAAATAGAATTTTTGATTTGATCATACTGGGTCTAAATTGACTTAGCGATTAATCAAATTGAGTCAAGTATTGATTAGGATTAGATCAATAGAGCTTAAGATCATAATATCATTGTTGATCGAATCGATAGACATCCATATGTAGAATCGATTAACATAACGACCTAATTCGACTCTGTGGTTCGAGCCTAATTCACTTAAGCTAATCTATTTAGATTAATTGATCAATTGATGTCTAAGACAAGTAATTGAGAGGTGGTTACTTAATTAGGACCCTTGATCCATCAAGGGGGAGTCTCCCATCGATCTTCACTTGACCAATTTAGAAGATTGAGTCATGAATATGGCTGCTTGGCGATTTGATTTAACTCATGTCAATTAGATCAGTCATGTGATGATTGATTAGATGAGATCTGAATTAAACTTTTCTATAAATATTAAGTTTTATGGTCTTCCACCATTGTAGATATGCAGGTGTTCTACCGACGTGGATTATTCTCGGCTGATTATAGTGATTCAGCTGTACTGAGAACACGCAACCACTCTATTAGCAAAGAGTTCCTCCAAAGCAAGGATGGGATTGAGCCCAATATCTATCAAATAAGGGACCCAATGATGACTTTGCATCTGCTTGTGAATGGTGGGTTAGGCTTAACTAAGAAGTATAGTCAATATCTATCAGGTGAGCCTACATTACTTAAAGATCAAGTCACTGCAACATGCTTAGAAAGATCTAGACAAAGAGTTATCCATACATCCGTGTATATGTTATCAATATCTGTTAGGTGAGGTATATGGCATTGATGAGATAGCATCACCTATTAGAAATTCAGTTGTCATGTTAGGATTTTCACTTCTCCACCCGGAGAGTATAGAGATCTGAAAAAATAGTGGGAGCCTATTTGTTCTAAAAGTTTCTAGAGTAAATATAAATTAAGTATAAATATCTAACTAAAATTTTTACTCTCTACTGTTTATTATGTCTGCTCCCAACCCTCTAGCTTGAATCTTAGATATCAACCGTTTAACCGTATCTAAATACATTGACTGGCTCAGAAACTTAAGAATCGTTCTTAGTTTTTTAGAAAGTTAGACCATATTGTTGACCAAGATATCCCAATATTATTAGCCTATCCAATCCAAAGTCAACGAGCTATATTTGATAAGTGGATGGATAATGACAATGAAGGTAGGTATTTTATGTTGACGTCCATGTCAGATGAACTCTAACGTATGCATGAGAATATGTACATTGCCAAGCACATGCCGATTCCTTCTTGATTTGTATAGCTAGTTTATGGTAAACTATCATATGAATAACCATGATAGCACATTATCTAAATTGATCAATATGTTGGTAATTAAGAAACTTTGAAAAGTTCAGAGGTATAGACATGAAGAGCTTAAAGAACTAAAGACATGCCTTTGGAAGGCATGTCAGAATTGCTTAAAACTGATCTTATAATTTTTTCTTCTCCCAGTTGAGTATTAGACTCTAGTGCCTGTTTATGCACTTTAGTATAGGATCCAAAGAAAGATAGAGGGTTGAGAGAAGGTGAAGTAACCCTTTGAGTTGGCAATGGGCAAAAGTTGCACTATGGCCATGGGTATCTAACCTCCGTGTCTACCATTTGGCTTTAGTTTTTAGAGACAGTCTCTATCATTTATATGGTGATGCATCTATGAACTTATTTGAGCAAGTAGTAAATACCATTGGATCTGAGAGATCCAGAGTTAAGATAAATCTAAAGTATATGTGGCACCTTAGGCTAGGTCATATAGGAAAAGAATAATTAACAGACTGGAGAAATATGAACTTTTGGACTCATTAACTGCTGAGTCATATCTAATCTGTGTATCATATCTTTGAGAAAAAATAACCAAGTTGCTCTTGTGAGATAAGAAAAAGGATCACTGAGATACTTACCCTGTACACATTTGATGTGTGCGGTCCATTTGACGTGCCAGTCAAGGGAGGTTATCTCTCTTTCATTATCTTTATCGATGATCCTTCACAGTATGGGTATGTGTATGAGATACAAATTTAATCCTTTAAAAAATTCAAAGAATTCAAATATGAAGTAGAGAAGTAAACTAAAAAAATCATAAAG
>KE505539.1:0-39685 GCA_000441515.1 Elaeis oleifera
TCTCTGATTTGACCGTCGGAGGGTCCCCAACCGGAGTCGCCTCCGGTCTGTGAGGACTTTCCCATGCAGGTGCTCGCTCCCGACGACCAGGCGCGACGAGAAGATTTGGCCGCAACAGCCATAATCATTGGTTTCTAATTTTCTTGAATATGAGATGGTAGCTCCTTCAATTGAGGCGCTGATCGTTCTAGCTAGTTTATGTATGTCACTTTTTTTTTCTTTTCTTTTCTTGTTGGTGCATCTAGTTTATGTATGTTTTCCAGAGATCCAAGAATTTATTGGCGGCAGTTTTTCTTCTTGTAATTGAAGCAAAAAAAAAAAAAAAACATTCTTCAAGCAAAAAGGAACACCTACGCAATCTTTCTTGATTCTTTACATCACCAGCCCTTCTTGAGTCTCTGAGCTTCTTTTTGTGTATTGATCTTGCATATTTAGAAACAGTAATATGCCGTAAACATTGGTTTATATTATTCTTGAATAAGAGATATCTTGTGGGGACAGGGCTGTATCTTTCCCATGCATGAAATAAAGATTCACCTTCCGCCAGATCGTGCAATAGTGGCTTTGAGATCTGTGTAGATAGATGAATGGAAAGGTTTGGGACGCTTTTAGATCGATGTGGAGCACGATCCGAAGGGCAATGTTGTGAAAGAAGATCAATCATTCTTTCGCGTCAAAGGGACAAAGCCACGTATTCTCGACTTAGATATGCAAACTTGCTTCTGTTTTACTTTAAAAGATCTACTAATACTTTTCACAGGATAGAGGACAGAGCAAGCACATATCCACCAAGGGATTTTTTTTTTTTAATCAAGTAAGAGTAGACTAATGAACTGCAATCACATTTGTCACCAAATTTTATCAGGTAACAAAGAAAAAAAAAAACAGAATCCAACGACATAACAGAAGTTCGCATGATATAAGGAAAACAATATAAGAAGAGTATATAAGATATAAGAAGAGATACTGGATGTAGATTACTATCAATAAAGTCGCAAAATAGGCACCACTTCTACTAGAGACAAGGATCAACAACACGGACAAAGCTTGAGAAGCAAAAACATAAGTTTACTTTTATATTTATTATTGCTATGCTATAGATGTAGAAGTTAAATTATACAGATCTATATAATATTTCATGAGATTTATTAATAGAGTATTTTATTATATTTAAAGAATTAAATATATAAAATTAATAATAATACATATTTTTAATATTTAGATTTTTATAAATATTCAACATTTAACAGATTGTTAATATTTAATACTAATAGAAGATAATTTAATATTTGAATTGTATAAAAAGAATATTTGATAATATTATTTATATTAATATTTATTTAATATAGATGTTAAATGCATGATTAATATAATTTATTAATATATAATTATTAAACAAAAGTTAATAACTTTTTCGATAAAAATAAATGGTGGTTTTCCAAAAATATTTGATAGAAAATCAAAGAAACCTCATGAATTTCACCAGCTGTTTAATTGGAGAGAAAAAATCTACTTATAAATGAGATCTAGAGCTCTGATAGGCCCTGGAGTCCCAATCTATGTAAAATACGGGAGAGAAAGATACCTCCCAGTCCTCCTTCCTAGTTGCATGTGCTAGTTGCATGGTTAACGGCCAAGCGGCCAGCCGAGATTGGCGTAAATTGAGTGCAGCGTGAAATAAACAGGTCTGGACAATTACTGTGCACCCAATATTAAACACCATACCTTTCCACTCAACCACTAATATCATTCGCTCAGATAGATATGCGCCTTACCAATTCCCAAGATGAGCCTTACTCTCTTGATACTAATTATTCGTAAGTTATTGACAATTGTGGACACCAGATAAAATAGAAGGAACGGTGGCCTGGAATACCATAAAATAATTTGGTACGGCCACCTAACGTGACCTCGAGCTTGGATTTCAGCGCTTTACGTGGCAAGCTCCAATGCAGTTCACTCAGCCACCAATGCAAGTTACTGGTGCAAAGTGGGGTCTCCTAGGCTAGCTATCGCACAAGCTTTAATGAAAGAAAGAGGATGGATTGACCTATACATTAAGTTGCATTTGTAATGGTCTACTAATTCAATCTCTAATTGTTCTTGTTTAGCTTCTTTTTGTTGATTATAAAACATATACTCTCTAATGATTCACAACAACCATTTCAATTATCAGATTAGGGTGAAATATATCGCTAAATTCGTACTAGGCCTCACTTTAGCTTGGACCTAACCTGCACCTAAAATTGAATCCCGACAATGTCAAAGTTGCCAGACTAGGGTCGAGTTTTCTGAAACCTAGATTGTCTCTAGAAGCCCACTTTGCTGATGACCTGGATCCGTAATCACCAATCCAAACCGTTAAAGAGTCCTAGGTCCGCAATATCATACAACCGCCCAAATCATGTTCTCCTTGCTCTGCAAAAAATGTTATTATATCATAAACCCAATCCAATTCCAACCTGTGTCTCTTCTTTAATATTTCCCAAGTCACACATAGACTCCGTCTTGTTTCACCACGTCTTATAAGTTGTAACCACCTCCAATTTAATAACCAACAATCCCCTTGACTCTTCTTCTACCTGCTTCCAACCTGCGTTCTTGCCCTTCTTGTTTCGATGGATCTGGCCGGCGGCGAATACGGAAACACCGGCGACGAGTACAGGCCTTCCGATGCGACTTCCACCACCAAAGAGGCGGGTCTCCCTCGCTCCCACTTCCCCGGCGCCGTCAAGCAGCGAGCCTACCGCTTCGACGGCATCGGCAACTACTCCACCAAAGAATGGGACCTCACAGAAGCCAACGGCAGCGGCAACGGCGGAGAGTTCTCCTGGTACCACGTCGAGCTACCCAAGGAACCAGAAGCTAGTGGTCTCCACTCAATACCTCATCGACGTCCTCTGCCCGCCGTTAAAGCTCAACGACATCCTAACTTTGGTCAGCAATGGCCCCTTCTGCGGCCACGTCGACGGCGCGTTGGTCTTCCGGGTGAATTCCCCGGGCCCGGCGGAGAGCAATTTCACGCTCCGGCTTGCGGCGAGGGTGACGGAGAACTCGGTCGTCACGGTGTCGCTCGGGAGGGTGCCGAGGCTGGGGTTCTCGCCGACGGGCGGTCGCTGCTGTCGGAGATTCCGAGCGTTGGGGCCGATGGGGGAAGGTGGGAGTGGGAGTTTGTGATTCCGGAGCATGTGCTGGAGTTCTTGTTGACGATGAATCACTCGGAGGAGGCCGATAACCCGGTGCCCAAGACGGTGTCGAATTTGGTCGTGCATATTATCGATACGCATGTGGATCATGTGCAGGATATAGTGACGAAGCTGGAGATGGAATTGGACTCTGTGGAGCTCGAAGTGGATAAAGGTAATTGATGTTCTTCACAAATCTCATTCATGTAATATTTCACTCTCTTTTTTGCTGGATTAGTGCTTGCCAATTACTTCTCAATCGGATTCTTAGTTTACAAATTTTATTTAACTGGCTGCAACTGTTCTTGATGTATTCTGAGAAACTGATGATTTTGGGACATAAAGTTGTACAATTAGGAAGACTTGGTTGGATAAGAAATAAAATTTGTTAATAATTTGTGAAGGGTTGGGAAAAGTTGGACCTGGAGAAAAGGTATTTTTAGGTTGAGAACGAACTTAATGAGGATTTGAGAGGGTAGATCCACCAAATTGTGCTTATTTTAAGAGAAAGAATATGTATTGAAGTTGCATCGTTGGACTTGGCAAAAAGAACATATATGTCTTATTTTAAGAGAAAGAATATGTATTGAAGTTGCATCGTTGGACTTGGCAAAAAGAAACATATATGTCAAGGCGATGACAATTTTGGGAGTTCTAAGAGTGGACAGCCGCCTCATGATGGAAGCCTTATTCACATCTGAGAATAAAAAAGTGATAAATATGCATATCTAGTCTAAGTTTAAAAATTTGTTGAAGAAGATTTATTCCATCAAGAAGAAAGAGAGAAAACATTTACTTGAATTTCACATCTTCCTCTGGACATTTTTTGACAACAGGAAACACCTTTATATTTTCTTTCATTACTGGTATATTCATGTGGATGGACTATTTGAAGATGTATATTAAGGTATTACTTAGGAACATGAATTGTTTACACTATGGGAGCGCATGCTGTTTGTCAATGCATACCTTGTGTAAATTTTTGATTTGTTAACTCAATTTGCCTCTCAGTTTTAAGTAGTGATGTTCCTTGGAAGGATACTTGTGCAGAACAAAAGATTTGAGGATGGGGAAACATGATTGCTTCTCCCTTCAGTGGTCATTTTAATTATTTTATTTTGTTATCATGATGCTGGATGGGAGTTTTCTATGCCTTTCAACTCAGAAGTGCTGAGGCAATTGATATTGATCTTTGTAATAGGCTATTTTGGATATGTTATTGGGCTGCAGGTTATTTCTTGAAGAATAGTTGTTTTGCAGTGTGCTACATGCCTCATATGTTAAAAGGAAGCCCTATATTGCTTGAATTTAGCATGTAGAGCGTTTCAATTAGATACTTGGTGAGGCTTCTAAAGACAACATCCAGTTTAGGGATAGAAGGACGAGCTTATTGCATAACAAGTTAGTATCTAAAAACCCGTTGAATGGGAAAGCATGCCAGTGATATCATCATGAACCACAAAGTTATAAGCGAGTCATAAATCTGAACTAGTTCTATAAGCATACTTACTGTTGGCTTCAGTAGAACATATATAAAATAAATTGTCAAGTTTATACCAAAAAGGACTAAGTTTTGTTTCAACTAGACGCTTAGTTCAGATTGTTCTAACATTAATAAAATTTGCTTATGGACTCAAAAATAATCAAGGAAGGAAGACTACTTGGGGACAGTGATTTCTATAGTGATGGTAGCTTTGTCAAAACAGTGATTTGTATAGTAGAGGCATATGGTACTAGATTTTGTTGTCATGAATTGAAAGTGCATGAACTCAACATTTTCATGGAATAAAATGCTTTCACCATGACCTTGCACAAGTTAGAAAATTCTGGCTTCAATTTTTCGATTATTCTTTTAGGTTCCAATCAAGGTTTGAATTTAATTTGGCTGAAACAATCTGCTTTAGCCAAGACCAATTTAAAACAGACCATAATTTCAGTTTCGGTCGGTTTCAACTAGTTTGGCCAGTTTCGGGCAGTTTTGACCAAAATTGACTGAAACTTTTTTTTATTTGTCAAATTCATATGTTCAATAATTCTAATATTTTCTGAAATTTGTTAGTATTATTGAATGTCACATTTATGTAAGGCTCTAATAGTATATTTTATGTTTTTGGCTAAGTTTTGTAATTATAGTGAGCAAGCTCTTGATTTAATGTATATCTTTACTAAATAAAATGTCACATGTTACTATGTTTCTTTTCTTATTCAAATGAATTTTCTCTCTTCTTTTACAATAAAATGATATGACAAACTAAAATAGTGAAAGAAATATGTTCTTATTTGATGGGTCTTCTCATGCTTTATGGAATCAAATGTACTTAAATCGTGTTTTTCTTATTTATTGGTTATTAAATGAAATATGCTTAGGGAAACTATTAGTGTAATAGAGAAATATGAAAATTTAAATGAGGGAATTACACGAATTAGTGAGAAGTATAGGATATTATAAATGTTAGAGGATACACACACACACACACACACACATATATGTATATATCTAACGTGTTAAGCTTTGAAACAGTTTATAACTTTAGTTTCAACCTACAACTACCTACAATCACAAATTGTAACCCTAAAAAATTCAAAATATAATCAGTAATATAAATAATTTTCTTTTTTTTTCTTTTTTTGTCATGTGATTCATCAAATCATTGAAACTGCCAAATTGAAACTCTACTTAGAGGACCAAAATTGGACTTCTAAAAACTTGGTTCCAATAGTTGTGCTCATCCATGAAGCTATCACAACACTTCACAATCTTCATCGATTGAAAATGAACTCAATTCGGTGATATTATATCCTATTTCCCATATTTAAATGTTAGTTTGGCTTGGTAATTGAAAGTGATTGCTTTCAATCATGGAATCTGCAGGTATATCTTTTGAGCTTAGCATATTACTTTATGATAATATTATTTTTTTTTAATGCACGATTGACTATCTGAGGCAAAACATTCTATGGAAAGATACTTCTATCTGAAATTTATTTTCCTCCACTAAAAAGGTTTTATGCTTGTTTGTCTTCAACAAATTCGTTCACACACCAATAATTTGATAATCCATCAAGCTGATACAACTTTATACAATTTCAGATCATTTAAACAAGACAACATATATCTTCTGTATCTGATGAACATGTCATCAGCTTGCATAACACACATGAACATGTATATCAGCAGTTATATACTGCATACTTGTTGAAAAGCTTTTTATTGATATCTTTAGCCAGTCAACTAGCCCTTTAAAAATTCTGTAGCTTTAAAAGCTACAGCATACGAGCCTACAGCATAAGCTCATAGTAGGCCGTGTAAAATAATTTACTATAGCAGTCATAATCGTATATGCTTCTACTAGTTATGGAAAATAAATAAATAAATAAATAATGAGCTTATTTAACTGCAGGTGGCTCCTCATTAAAGAAACAAATGTTGGATGATAGAAAAGTCCCCAAAATGCATCTAAATTTGCAGCACCTTCTACAGGTAATTCTTTACCTTTTTGTGAGCATAATTTGAAAGGGATGGTATGCCGAAGATAGGAAAAGGGATAGTGGGAAGTTGGAAGAAAGTATACTACCAAGTTTGAACAAAAAAATTCCTAAATGGGAATATTATTTGCTAACTGTAAATCCTAGTGGTCCAAGTTGGCTGGTCATTCAATGTTGTCTCAATTTTGAGGTCTTCTGGTTGCATTTATGAAATGAACTGCAAATATGATCTCTAAATACTAATTTACCACGTTATGTTGTATTCTAGGTAGTTTCTCATGGAGAACAGGTCTTTCTACGTGTAAAAGAGAAGTGTGCAACTAAGAGTTGGTTGCAAGTGAAGACATTGTTGCGCTTGAAGAACTAATCGGTCGTCTTAGGAGGCTAAAAGAGAATCTGGGATTCATAACAAGTCGGGTGACAGCAGTTCAAGCTGGTCTCGATAGCTGGCAGTCAGAACAGATAAATCGGAAGCTATACTACCTTTCTTTCCTCTCAATGATCTTCCTTCCATTATCTATTGTTACTGGAAGTAAGTTTCTTGCCCTTCAAATCAATGTCTAAGTGTAAAATACCGATTTCTTTTGGATAGTAGCTGATATTTTCATTTTTCTGCTGCAGTATTTGGGATGAATGTTGGAGGTGTTCCATGGACAGACCAGAGGGATCCCGAATTGAAAGATGGGTTCATTAATGTTATGATAGTATGCGTAGTGATACTATTCTTTTGTTATTCTGTTTCACCTTTCCATCATTGTACGCACGTTTATCTGCTTGGAGAAGAAAACGTGCACTGGAAAAGAGTTGGTCCATCAATAGAAAAGCTTTCTTGAGAGGAACGCTTAATAGTGGACTTCAGAGAGGAGATTACACACGCATCTGAGTAATTACCACAAGGTATTGCATATCTACTCTGCTTATTATTGCTATTGTATTGTTTTTGTAGGGCTTCTACTTTACATTTTAGATAGAGAAGATGTCCTTGTTCTCAGCTATACTTTCTTTTCTTGTCATTAGCACATCTAAACCGTTCTTTCGTCTTCATGACTAGTTCTTCATATGTTTTCAGGAAGCCTTGTTCCCCTGCCTCTTGAAGGAACTTTTATGTCTTAACACCATTATCGAAGAGTAAAATTTCAATGCTTGGAATGCCAAAAAGAGATTTCTTCATTATATTCAGGTGTGAAAAGGAGATCAGTGGGACCTCTATGCAGCAGCTTGAAGTGTGCTCCAAAAATTTAGTAGTTTGATATTTAATTTACAGTGTACAAAGAAGTTAAAATCATCATCTATTGAAACTTTTGGATTTTTTTTATTCATTCATTTTTTTTGAAAATGTAGAGCCATTGCAGCTTTGTAATTATGGGTTCCTAAGTTCTACTAGGGGCCCTATAAGCATTCCTTTCACTATTTTTTTTGATGGAAGATCCTTTCCCTATCAAATTCATAGTGTGTATGTTCACAAGTTCAGTTTTATATAGATGAAAGGAACATTAATTAGCATCCAAAATGACAAATTTTGATGTTTTAAAGGCCATTTATGGTGCTTATTATTCATTAAGATACTAGTCCAAATAAAAGGTTGGATTAGCTTGGCCATCCCAATGAAGTTCATCCTAAGGATTAGTTTATGTTCATTATATGCTGTTATAGTATAGAGAGGATATCTTTAGTCTCACATCGGTTATGAGTCAAGAGGAAGTATGACTTATATGAATTGAAATCTTCTTTCCTCTGTGAGGTATCTTTGGCAAAACCGTGAAGTTTCAAATGACTAAAGTCCACTGAAGCTTAAGGCCTACTGAAGTCCAAAATGGTCATGAGCCAAATAGATAATACCTCACATACACGGGAGCAGAGTTAACCCAACTATCCAAACATCCGATCCTTTGACCATAATATTGGCACCATCTATGGGATCGCCTCCTGCCCACACATACTTCCTCTTAATTAGGGGGCTATGTTGTGATGTAGAGAGGATATTTTTAGTCCCACATTGGTTGTGAGTCAAAAAGAAGCATGGCTCATATGGATTGGGACGTTCTTTCTCCTGTAAAGTACTTTTCAAATAGCAAAATCATAAGACTCCAAATGACCAAGGCGCACTGAAGCTTAAGGCCCACTGAAGCCCAAAGATGGTCACGAGCCGAAGCGAACAATTCCTCACATATGCGGGAGCAAAGTTAAATGAACCCAACCATCCGAGCCATGCATCCGATCCCTTGACCGTAACGCATGCGATTATTTTGGTTTCAACAAAGCCATTTATATATGTATTTAGAAAATTTTCATCCTAAACTTTTGACTTCATGCTTACATCTTAGTAAATTCAGGAATCCTGGTACTCTTCACTAAATGATAAATTCATGTCCTACTCTCATATCCCTTAAAGGCCTAGTGGGTCTGAGAGGGGCTTACCTAAGCAATGCATGAGCAAAACCTGCACACATTGCAGATCTCATAAAGCTCTAGCCACATTTCTAATCGGCTCAACTGACTTCATTTTCAGCTCCACTTTTAGGGAGAGAGGAAAAGAAATCATGTATTAACACCTTCAGTTCACAAATGCAGGTTGATCAAAATGATCATAAAGTCTTTGGTCAGGGCAATTTCTGCCTATGAGGGTAGTGTTTTAGTTCTGCATGAAAAGAATCACTTTCAAATTTAGTGTAGAAAGCAAAGTATGTTCTAATTATTGAACAAGAAAGAAAATAATTCTAGGTCATTTGTTAATCTTCTATCCATTCCGTTGTCAATTAACCATTCCATAGAAGCAAAGATATTGTTTATATTTTGTTCTGCAAAAAAAAATGAAAACATCATATTTTATGAGAAACATTTGGCCCAAATAATATTTGCACTACTAAATTCAAACTCCAAATAAGTTTCTCAAATTGTGATCTGTCTCCATTCCATATATATAAATAAATTATCCATCTTCATGGAACTTGGTTGCATGCGATTTATCTCATGCTTGCATTGCTTTAGGAAATTATTGAGGTCACCATTCACAAATTCATCTTTTTATCAATTGAAAGACTGATAAGGCAAAAGTTAGGTTCATCAAGGCAAAAACTAATTTCAGTTTCACTACTGTAACTTGACTAAAAGAAGTAAACTGTAATTGTTATTCATTGCACCTCATTTCTTCTCTATATGTAATAATGAGCACTATCAACTACCACCCATAATTGATTACCAAAAAAAAATACCACCCTAATTTTTTATAACATTTACTAATTATTATTCATATCACTCAACTATAAGAAATAAATTGCACTACCTCTTTTCCTTGAGTAAAATGAGCCCATAAGATATCTCATTCAACCGTCAACATGATTACATCTCTCTATCCTGAGGATGGTCTCAGATACATTATTTCCTCCATCATCCTAATATATTGAAATCTAATTAGCAGCCTTAATTGAGTTCATCATTGGAAAAAAAAACTGAACATTGCGCTACCTTCTACTTATCTTGGATATTTTAACTTATTATGGATATGCCAAGTGTTGCTCATTGCATGGTATTTTGCATAGCACCAATCCATGATCCGATGGTAAGCTTTTGTACTCAAAGATGGAGGGCCAACTTTATATCACGATAGAAAGGCATTCAGCTTTTAATAAATTTTAGCTATCAACATAACTCTTTGAAATCCCCCATCGCTCAAGAAAGATAAGCAACATATCCATCCTTTGAGAGTCACTACAAAATCAAAAAGTGAGCAAAAAGGGCAAATAGGAAAGAGTTGGAATTTACCTATTTCAAGTGCCCAACTTTTAGAGCAATCAAATTCAAGCTGCAATAGAATAAATCCCACCTTTTTAGAAGTTCCTTTATGTTGTATTCTCTCTTTCCTCTGTTTATGAGATTAGGGGATCTTGTATGGGGTCTTGGTGTGGCTGACACTATGAAAATCAGCAATCTATTGTAAGATTTGGCTATACCTACGAAATAGTTAGATTGCAATTGATTTCTAAGAAAATTGATTAGGTTTCATTGAAGTTGGAAGTCAGCAAGAAGTTTATGTGGTTTAGAACTTGGGTTGGCTTAGATATATTAGCAAATCAACTTAATTTGGTTGATGCCAAAAAATTAATTGGGTTTGGCTGTTAGCCTAGAAAATAGCTATATTGTATTCTTGTGGAATGATTATAGTAGAATTCTCAAGGGGATGATCATAGGGAGTGGATATCGAAGTGATTGCCTCTAAATCTCTATACATCTTGTGTCTCTCTTCCATGTGTACTTTTCTTTTATTTATTCATTTTTTATTTATTTTACTCGTTGAAATTTTGCCTAGTAACATCACTGCGCCTTGCTTGAAAAAATCTTTTCATATTACTAACACTTATATAACATTTGTGGAAAAGTCAAATAGCCTAGCTATTTAATTCAGATTTATTTTAGTGTAGATTTGCATAAGTATCATTTTAGATTTCTATAAATTTGTATAAACCCAATTCAACCCCCCCTCTCCCTATTGTCATCTTAGGCAACAAAACTACACATATGGAGAAAGAAGCTCGCTTGGCTCTGGCTAGACCCTTTGATGTCTAAAGAAGAGCTTTGAAATGACAATAGAAAGAAAAAAATAAGAGAAAAGATAAAGGTAGTGTAGAGTAATCTTATTTGTGTATTTGATGCCCTATGCTCCTTTTAGTAGAGTAATTTATCAAATAGGTTAGTTGGATTATTTGGCCTGCTCCAATTCGTCTAGAAAGCTCGGACTCAAACTAGATAGCTCGGACTCAAACTTGATAGCTGGACCTCGGCCTTAGTAGCTCAACTTTTTCAGATCAGCTTTCTCAGGTTGGCCTCCTTATCTTGATCTTCTCATCTTAGTCTTGGCAGCTTATAGACCTACAAGAGATTAGCTAATAAACCTATAAGAAGGAAGAGCAGAATGATGATATTAGCCGATGGATAAGCTATAAGAGCTCCTCCAACTACGAGAGATACAAGCTATTAGAGCCTCTCCCTTTGGGGTCATTTGGCTTTGTTATACAAAGGAGGGAATGTGGATCCATTATGATTGGAGGTGGAAATTGAAGAATGAGACATAACCATTCTTTCCTTAAGCTATTACTATTCTTCCTTATGTGGATCCCTTTAATGAAAGAGCTAAAAATTGTTTCTTTTCAATATACCTAAAATTCGAATACATGATAGGAAGGTTGAATTTAGGCCATACCATATGCCTCCCACCTCCCAATCTAGATCATTTTCTTTGGTTCGAATGAAGAAAGTAGTCTGATTGCTAATTGAATTGCTTCATAATCTAACAGTTTACGTGCTACGGAAACTAATTTATTTTGTTCATATGTTATTCTTTATGATGCCTATATTTGAGGTTGGGTTAACGAGTCTAAGGTACTTGTACGAGTATGCTTTGAAAGGTTTGAAGTATTTGTAATCAACTTGAATCTTCGCTCCCCACTCTCAACATCGCTGGGCCGTCACTATAGTTAATAGCTATATGAGAGACAAATCTACTCGAACCCCAAACTCTGAGCATGGCAAAGCTGGCCCGATCAGAGTGCCATTATGGTCGATGGCTACAATGAGGACATATCTCCTCAGACCTTAAATCTCTTAGGGTGGCAAAGTTGGATCGACTATATTTTCAACCTTAGGTAGATGGGTTATCACCTGGTTGAATGCAGTGGGACACATCTCCTCGGTCCCCAAATCCTCAGGTGGTAAATTTGGCCTAATGATAGTTTAGCTCTTAGCAATCATGTTACCGCTCTAGTTAATGTTAGAGTGATTCTTCTTAAATGGCACGGCATTGTATCTACTTTCCATAAAGATGCCAATCTGTTAAAATCTATTGCCGCCAAAATCTAAGCTAAAGGCAATCTGAGCTGATGAGGTAGATGAGCTCCAAGTTGAAGAGGTCGGACAAGCTCAAGTTGAAGAGTTGGTGAGAGTGGCTGATGATGGCTATACTTGGATAAAGAATATGCTTTGAAATTGATCTAAAAATAAGAAAGAAGTCCATATCAAAGGTTGCTTGAATTCATTTGGTGGAACCTCCAATGCCTGACTTAGATAAGAATTTTACAAAATAATAGAGATTTGATAGAATTGTAAAAGTTAGAGTGTGTTAGCATAAAAATGAGTGTGGGAGAGCATACCTAGTAGTCCCCTAAGTGACCTTTATATAGGGCAAGGTTGACGTTAATTATTATTGAGGAAGGTGGATGTGTGCCTTAATGACTCGATGGGCAATAACCATTTGTGCATGATGCATGTTGTGGGGCTTAACTACTTAGATCATGCAGTAACTACCTCATATATGGGATGAGCTATAACCATCCCATAATATGCCTTATAAGTATGCAAGATTGTAGTCATCCCTTTAATGAGCTTAAACCATTTTGAATATGCTTTAATTGGAGATACATGGCTCATAGTTATTGGTCAATCAATCTGCTCAAGTCGGTGTCACAACTTAACTCGACAGCTTGGTCAATGCCAAGATCAACACCTTGATCGACAACCAAGATGAGTAGCTTGGTCAACTGCTGAGGTCGGTAGTGGTCACAAATCGAATATATGCCACATCACTTGTCCTATGGGAACCCTCTTCCAGATGGTCAACCTCAACAAAGCTCAGTCAACCTTCATTTCTTCATGACAAGGGAAAAGCAATTAGAAGATAGAGTCATTGTTAGTTTGTATGAAAAATGAAAGACAAGGACTTTTACCCTATGGGTCAATCAGGCTCAAGCTAACTATTATGAATGTCTACTCAATTAGAAGCTACCACAAGGGGGGGGCACATTGGCTTTAAGAAAATATCGAATGATTTCTAATCCTCAGTTTTGGAGCTCGGTTCAATATTATTATCCAGAATAACCCCAAAGAGTACTAAAGGCCTATGACTGCTTAGAGGTGATTAAGAAAATCTACCTTCCATCAATGGATGGCAAAGAATTTTCTTGGATTCATTGGTGGCCCTTCCAAGATAGAAGTACCGCTAATTATGCTCTTGGTGATATCTCTTTAATGTGAACAACCATCGAAATAATTCTACAATAGGCAAAATAATAAAAAGCAGACAGAATGAAAGAAACCTAACTATAATCCTCCAAAAATTAAAGACTAAGTGGGTTAGCACCAAAAACCATTGGTTAAAAGCTGAATGATGAAAGAATGAAAGATAAGCCTTAGCCTAGCCTTAAGGGTCTCCTTAAACATGGCAAATTAAGAAGGTAAAATCTTAGTTATCAGGTTCTCAGGATTGGTTGCACTAAGAAAACTTTAGAGGAACAAAGCACCGAGTTGTAATCCTATCTAAATCCTCTTGGATTAGAATAGACTTATTCTCAAGATCTAAGAAGATTTTGAATTCTCCCTCCAAGCTACAAGAGGGCAAAGGAGGAGAGGCCTGAGAAGGAGTGTTGGTCGACCAACTACCCCATAACTCACTCATTCCAAGTTTTGCCTGATCTAAATAGATTGAAAGAAGAAAAAGAATGGGAGACAAGGAAGAAGAAGATGGAAAGAAAGAGAGTAAAATACCTAATCTAGAAGAACACAAAAGAAAGAAAGCTAGAGGAAATCCACTAAATGAGTTGAGAAGGTGAGGCCGAGATAAGAACCTCTTGACAAAACTCATTGAAGAATAGGAGCAGAACTAATAGCAAGAGGTTCTTGAACTCTATAAATAGGAGAAAAGGAGGCAAACTCTTTATATAAAAGAATGAATAATTCTAATTAATACGGCCATATGACTACTTGATCTGACCGGCCATCATGTGTTAGCTCGATATTTGCTTTCAGATGATTATCTAAATCATCTTTTCAAATCATCTTAAGAAGTTTAATTGATGGGTAGAGAACTCCCACCAAATCTAATGCCACCTCGAAAAAATCAGACAGCATTAGTGTCACTTTCCAGAAACTTCTTGGCTTAGCTTAAATTAAATAAGTGCATCCGTTGGAGGATTTGACTCAAACAATTTGACTACTTTCATTCGAGCTAAACAAAATAGTTCAGATTTGGAATAAGGGATAAAAGATATGGCATCTATTTGGCTTGTGACCAGTATTGATCTCACCAACTAAGCTATTGACCTTGGCTATCGACTGAGATGTCGATCTCGGCATTGATTGAGATACCGAGCTTTAGCATTATGTTGAATGATTAGATTGATCGATTAGCGACTATGAGCCACATATCTTTAAATTAAAGTATATTTAAGATGATTTAAGCCCATTAAAGGGATGGTTCTAATCTCGCACACGTAATAGGCATATTATGAAATAATTATAGCTCATCTTGCATGTGAGATAGTTACTATACAATTTTAGCAGTTAAACCATATGACATGCATAATGCACTAGTGATAATTGCCCATCGAGTGGTTAGGTGCATATCCGCCTTCCTCTATAACCAATATATATCAACCTCCTCTAGATAAAGGGTTCTAGGGCCTCCAATAAGCTCTCTCACACTCAAGTTTATGTTGACACACTCTCACTTTTATAGCCCTCTCAAATCTATGTTATTCTCAAAAAATTCTTGCCTAACTTAGGCATTGAAGGATCTCTAGCCAAATGAATTTTGATGAGCTTTGGTGTAAATTTTTTTCTCGTTTTGAAGTTCATTCCTGATTTCTTCATCTAAGCAAAGTTACCGTCAGCTAGTCATGCTAAATCTTAAGCTGGGAGCTCATTCGACCTTATTAGCTTAGATTGTCTTCAACATAAATTTTGGTGGCAATACAAATACACTCCTCAATTACTTTTGGACCCACAATTGGGTCCAAATATAGAGCTATATCTTAGTTTTAGATTTGGATTTGGGTCTAATACATATATTTTGGCCTAGGGTATGGATATGGCCAAATCCAATGATTATGCATCTTATATGTTATTGTACGTGGGTCATTGAAATAGCTTAATGCTGATTAGAAATAATTAAAGGTGAGATTCTTAGAAAATCAAATATAAAATGTTAGAAAGATGAAGAGATTTCAATTGATCACAAAATGTTCATCTAGTAATGATACTTGTTAGTTCAATCTCCATAGGATCCATTGGTTTCTGTAGCAGTTCCTTTTATCATATTTGAATATGCACCTTCTTCTTCTCAGGATGTTTTGATCGCTTAAGATAGATTGTTCTTTTAGTATATTTAAGTTATTAAATCAATATAAAATAAATACATTCATAAAATTAAAAATAAAATATTTAAAAAATTAGAAGGAAAAATCTATCCTAGGCATCCATAAATTAGATCTGATATGATTAACTACATTTGTCGCTATCTACGGTACTGTTAGGTTCTCTATAAATATGCTTCGCTTTGAATTAGGGTTGGAATAAATCGAGTTGGATTGGATCAGACTGGACTCGGCCACATTCTTATCCGAGTATCGTCTGAAATTTATTATTGGGCTTCGGGCTGGATTTGAGCCTGAAAATTTTGAAAATCCAGGCCCGAGCCCAGCCCGAACCATGTTAGGCCAGCCCGGAAAAAAAAAAAAATTGGACGCTCGAAGGCAAGCCTGTGGCCTTTCGCTGGCGGGGTGGGCCTTTGCCGTTGGCCTCTCGCAGCTCCTCCTCCCTCTCTCGGAGCATGGCGCGAAATCGATCACGGATCGGCGGGGGCTGTCGCTCCGTTGATGCTGCCAGACACGAGTGGCGATCCCCTCGAGGAAATCTAGGGCATTCGTCGAATCTCCGAGACCTCCTTGGCTACCAGAAAGAGGAAGAGGACGGCGGCCACGAGGCCCTCCGCCGCCTCGGCCAGATCCTGACGCTTGTTGCCTCCGCCCTTGCCTATGAGAAAGGGAAGCTTCTTCCTCACCAGCCACCGTTGCCGCCGCCTGCGATGGCCAAAGGACGCCGCTCGACATCTTCTGCGAGGACGAGAGCCTCGTCTCCGCCGGCGCCGTTGATGACTTCACCTGGATAGCATTCGAGGAGCACCTTCAGCTCCGCGCCGCGATGACTTCCGTCTCATCACCGGTGGCCATGGATGGGATCTCGGCTCTGCTTCCATGTTCTTCCATCGAAGCATTTCCTCGACGGCTTGAGGGCTCGTCGCCTTCCATGGCGGCGGCTTCTTGTCAGGGCTTTTGGGGCCGCAGGCCGCGACTTCTTGCTCCCAAAGGCGAAGCTCATGGCGAGATGAGAGAGAGAGAGGAGGGGAGATGGGAGGGATGAGGGAATATCGACGGGAAGACCGGACGGGTGTCCAAGGGCTAGGGCTCTCCGCTTCTCCGAGATGAAGTGACGATTGACGAACAGTAAACAGGTGGCCCGGCTATACAAAACTAGCGGAATTCTGTGTGCACCGCCGGCAGTGCAGAACCGCGTGCATCATTTATGATGATTAATTCCGTACGGAGTCGGTAAAAAAATATTTTTTTTATATTTTATATTTTAATTTTATGCGTGAATCAATCATTATAGATGGTGCGTATATTTCTGCATTGTTCGTAATGTACAAAATTTTTTTTATAAAATTAAATTTAATTAAAAATAATTAATTAATTAATTAAATTAATTTTAATAGATTAAATTTACTTGATTAAGAATCAAAGATTAGACTAATTTATGAGTCGTGACTCAGGCTCAACTTAAATGGCTAAACCATTAGGCTCGGGCCGAATATCCGGATTGAAATTCGAATTCGGATCCTACACCCAAGCTCGGCCTAAAAAACAAACAGATCCTATATTTAGACCCAAATCTGATCTGAAATATTTCAAATTAAATCTGAAGTCCGATCCGAAATCAATCCGGCTCGATGGGCTTCGGGCCAGCCTGAATCCAGTTCTAGTCCTACTTTGAATGCTTGTAAAGCCGTCCTCATCCTCCAATAATCCTATCTCAGAGGAGAAGTACTATCTCCAAGGGTAGTGAACTAGATAACTACCCATGACCATTAATAAATCTCCCATAAGAATAATTTGAATTTTTTTTTTTCTAGAATTCTTATAGCATAGGACATATATTTCAATACAATATGTATTTCAACCAAAGGAACAATGGTATCAACTAATCTAACTCTGGTTGGCTTGATTCATGAACTATTAACACCTCTAATGATAAAACTAGCTCCACTAAAGTCATCTACATTTAAAGCACTATGGTCCAAGTTGAGCTTAAAGAACTAGGTGGTGGTGGCTTCCACATAAAATAAATCGCCAAGGAAGCGAAGAATCTGCACAAAAGAGCCACAATTTTCTTATCAAGTATTCCTTCGAAGCAGTTGTATTAATATATTCCGATGTGGTTCAAAGCTCTAATAAGGATCATTCTAGGACTTCAAACTGCATTATGGAAAATGCGATCATCTCTGGCCTTCAAAATATGATATGCAATATAAGACACCAGTACTGTCTCTGTACTTCGGTCACTCCTACCATATCTCTCTTTAATAATTTGGAGAAATGCTTTAAGAGAGAGTAGCAACATTAACAATATTAAAAATTGAAGCTTGTCTCTAGATTTGCGTTGCCATTCCGTAGTATAAAATAATATGAGAAAGAAAGAGATTCCTTGAAACTCTTGCAAAATCATAATAATCAAAGATATGTAGGTCATGTTGGTATAATGAGCCACAACACAAAAGTTGATTCTATGCTAATTTCCATGCAAACAGAGTAACGCTATGATAAACATTCACTCGCTATATCCAACCAATACTTCTAGTTGAAGAGGCTTCAATGTTAGAATATTTGTAAAAGTCTACAACCTTGGTATAGAAATAATTAGAAATTTCTCTACCAATAACTTTGAAAATATGGATGGATCATAGCTTTTTCTCATCTGTTCTCGGTAGCCGACACTAGATCCATCACTTTAAGATTTGGCAAAGATAAAGTATCAACTAAAGCGAGCCACTTTATAATGCAAATGGATGAAATACAAGTGTCCTAAATCATATCAATAAATGCCCCATTACCTACAGTTCATCTAAGATTAGATAAAATCATTAGTTGAGCAAAAGAATACAACTTCTTCCAAATAGGTGGACTAGCATACGAACACACCGAAAAGACAAAAGGCCATGCTCCATATTTCGCCCTCATCAAATATGTCCACAACGTCTCATAAGTAAACATAAGTCTCGAATCATATTTAGCCATCAATGCATCACTCCGAGTAACCTGAGAAGTAATTCCCAATCCATCTGTCTAGGCTGGCTAACAACAAATCCCAAAAAAAAGTAAGTGCATTCATCTAGAGTTATTTGAGAAGCCTCATTGAAAATTCTTGATTATACCTTCTAATGTAAGTAGCATCACTTTTGAGAATTTATACAGTAAGGGACAGAATAAGTAGGGATCGTAAATAGAGCAGACTTACTTAAATTGACCCTCTCTATCCTAGATAAAGTGTTCCTTCTCCAACCATTTAGCTTTTTTAATAACTGTTGTCTAGATCACCGCAACTTGTCCAAGTCAAACTCTTTTTGAAATAGGAACACCTAAATAACTCCACGTATTCTCGAATATGCAAATGATTCTTAATTCAGTGTCTCAACAGAGTATCAACCATTAGACTTTTTGGCCTAAAACCCTCCAATACTCCAATAAAATATTTGATAATACCACCATATTAGTCAGCATGGCCCGAGCAAAAAGAACACAATCATTAGCAAACAATAAGTAAGAAATACGAATGTTCTATTGATGTAGTTGATATATTGAAAGACAATCAAAATATCATCTCTAGGTATTCTGGATAGAGAATTTGAAGAAATGATAAACAAATTTGGAGATAGAGGGCATCCCTATCTCAAATCTAAAAAAGAAAGAATATATTGGATGACATTACATTTAAATTAAATAACAAAAGATAGTGAAACTATACAACCACGGATCCAATCAATCCAAGTATTATGAAAAGCTATCTGCTAGAGAGAGAAAAAAGAAAATCTCACCTAACATGGTCATAAGCTTGTTCCATATTCAATTTGATAACCATGTAACCCCTCCTAGCAAAAGCTAGCTATAAATCACACATTCTCTTGGACCATTAAATATTATTAGAAATACTCTAAACCTTGATAAATGCTCTCTATTATGGACTAATGATAGGATGTAAAATATTCTACATTCTATTAGACAAAAGCTTAGCAATAATTTTATATAAAGTTATGCATAGACTAATTGGACAATAATGTGATAGGGGAGACACATCTGACCTTCTAGAAATTTAAGTAATTAAAGCATATTTCACAGATTGGGGCTATAGTGTGTGAGCTAAAAAACTTCTTCACTATCAGATGACATCCTTTCATACACTTGGCCAAAGATATTTGAAGGAAAATAGAAGAAATTTGTCTGGATCTAGGGCCTTATCACTAAACATTAACCATGAGATATATTCAATTTTCTTACCATCTACTACCCTCATCAGATTCTCGTTATCTAATTCAAAATTGTAATATTAGGTTGTCAAATACCTTTAGGCTCCACAATCCATCATCTTTATAACTATCTAGAACTAAAGAATTACAACAACTACCTAATTGTAGCTCCATTATCTAATTCATTCTCATCATTGTCTTTTAGAAATCAAATCATATATATATATATGGCTGGCTTAGAACAAACTCTTTGAAAATGTCAAGAAAAGCCCTCAAGTTACTACATTGAAAGTCTTACACCATGCTTTTAACTTCATGCAAGCTAGATTATCAGAGGAGTTGATAAGTGTTAGAGAAATTTAGGATTTCGTACATGTGGATTCTACATCTCATATGATTTATTTACTTAGAACCCCACCTCCTAGCTTTCTCTAAATCAACTTTCGATGATAGTGTAAAGAATAGAGATAAAGTTGGTGGAGTAGGCTTTGTTATTCAGGACCTCAAGTTTATATTTATTGTAGCAGATGGCTATTCTCTTCTTGAAACGATATGTCCATTGGCTAAAATGAATGTAGTATGGGAAGCATTGGCATATGCTGTTACAGTGTTACATGCGGATCATATTATTTTGGAAGAAGATTTCAAAATAGTTATTATCCGGATCATCTTGAAACATAGGATTAGAGGTTCATCATCCTCTAATGATGGATGTTTAGAGACTCAAATTAAGCATTATTTCATATGCTATCAGGCATGTATTTAGAGAAGCTTTCAGGCCACGACTGGATGGCTTATTATATGACAGACCATAATAAGTTAGAGTTACAGGAATAATTTTATTTCATTAAAAATTTTCTTGACATTCTTGTGACTGATGCAAGTGGATATAATTATTAGGGGCTTTGTAAAGCAGTCCGATGTATTTTCATCACTAGAGCGATCAAAGATAAAAATTAACTCCGATTCAACTATTGGGTAGAATAGTGTGAGTTGGATGTTGAGTCCATGGGGATCAGAAGACTAAGTTGGTTCAACAAAACAAAAATTAAGAAAAGTAAGAAAATTTTAATAGAAAGTTTATTTTTTAGAAGATCTCGATGATTAAAGAATAAAATTAATTAAGAAATAAAATTAGAGCAAATATAGGATAGTGAAATTTTTGGATTTTGATTCTATCTTTAATTACAGTCGTGGTATTTTCTTTTGAAACAATCATAATAATTAATTAAGATATTTTATGATCAGATTCGAGCATAACTTATATCATCCGAGTACAAATCGTATCTTTCGATCACAATCCATCTTCCTAAAGTATAAGTTATTCAAATATGAATCATAAAAATTTTAAAAGAAGATAAAGAATTCTATGAGTAAATCCTTAAGATAGCTTATTTCGCTAGAGCACAGACCATATCTCCCAATCACGATTCGTCCCTATGAACGCATAAACTATTTAAAATTAACTATACAAAAATGAAGCATAAAAACTTAAAGCAAACATAATATTTATTAATCAAAGAAAAAGCTTACAAATTTTTTTAATTGCATCAAAGATAAATATAAAAAATATTCAAGGCAAAATACAAGACTGAAATTTTAAAGACTTATTCTACTTTTCAAAGACTTTGCCTCTAGTGGCGTATAGGTTGCTCCCTTCTTCCTCTCCCTCCTTGCAAGAATTTTGAAGGATTCCAGGATGATTCCCAAGGTGGAGGTATGGAAGCCTTTTTATAGATATTAGGAGACATGACGTTTATTTAGCTAGGCAATATGGGACTAATGACTAGAGATAGATGGATGGCTAGGACTTTCTCACGCCTCTTTATACTTTAAACTCTTTAAAACCCTAGCTTATTTTGCCGCATCTCTATTGCAAAATCCTTAGTCGTCCATGCATCTCAGGAACTGCATGCAAATCGCTCGCTCGCCCAGCATCCCATCTATGTCTCAGGCCTGCACCCACATCCATGTTTGAATCGCTTTGCACCAAGCCCAATTCGTCGCGAAGACCACCCGCTCAAGACCGCTTCAGCGTCCCCGCTCGCCTAGTTCCGAACTCATTTGAAGCCTTCTCGCGTGCGTGAAGACCCACTCGTGACCATCATTAATGCGCCCGCTAATGCCTTCTCACACCTGCGAAGATCCACTCACCAGAACCCGCTTGAACCCCATGCATCGTGATAAAGACCGACTGTTACTATGCTTTTGTGCTACACATAGACCCAGCATTCTTCGATCCATGCACCGCGCGGTAGACCGTGCCTCCTATTCCATGAGCCGCGTGTGGACTGCGTCGTTAATTCTGTGCACTGCGCATGAATCGCATGGTTGTCTTGGGCTTTTGGTCTTGGACTTCGGTGCTTTGGACTTTTGGGCCCTTTTGGTCTCCATTTTGGATCCATTCTGCTTCCTTTTAACCTACGAATCGGGCTCTTTGCATTAGTAAGCATCTTCCTTACAAAAGATAAAAAGAAGCATCACTTTCTAAAGAATAAAGATGAATTAGTCTGCAAATTAATGCTTCTATTGATATGTTTATGGTACTTATCGCATCCCCCAACTTGAACTTTACTCATCCTCAAGTAAAGAAAGGATTTAGGGCTAAGTACCATTTAACTTAGAGTTTCGAGTTTTACCAAGCAATTTTTTTCAAAAGATCATTGATATTCAGTAAAACTTGAGTGAGGTATGTCATTGGAGTATTAGTACTAATCAATATAGAAGTTAAGCTCAGAACACTAAATCTTTTCTGAACTTTTTCCTAAATTGCCTCCTACCTTGATCTCTAGATCGTCTAACTTTTATATGGGCAAGTGTAGTATTACTTTCATCTTTCATTTATTAATTTTTTTATTATATTTCTTTAACCTTATACTGCTATTGAGTATTTTAACCACTTAAGTTTTCTGTTTGATCCATGTAGTGAGTTTTCAGTCAATGACTTTCGAACCAGATGGCTTTAGGATACTAGATATAAAATATCTCTCGAATTTACTAGTTCGAATCAAACAGGCTATGAGTTAAGATTAGCTTTGCAATAGAACTTCTTTGTCCTTCATACTTTTTGATGCGAAACTCAATGCTTGCTTAGGCAAAGAGGCCCGGTTACTCAATATGAAGTTTTTGAAAAAAAAATTTATTCTATAAAGTAATTTATTTTATGAAGAAATATATAGTTATCCTATACAAATCCATAGAAAGTAAAATATTCTTTGATATTAGTAGAAAAAATTAGAAATGCTCAAAAAAAATTTATTTCTGTTCTAAACTTAACTATTTCTTAGATTTTCTTAATACTTATCCCTCGGTATCTCGCAAACTCTCTGGCTGTACATTAATTTTTTTAAAAAATATTTAGTTCAACTTAATTCTTAAGTGCAATTGGGTGCCTAAATGTTAAATACTAACTTATTCGAAGACTTATTAATATATTATTCTCCCTCCCAACTTAATCAATATTATTCTCAATGGAGAAAGAAAAAAATTGATAAAAAAAAAGGAAAAGAAAGGATTTTACCTGACCCAGATGTGTACTTGGTTCAGTCTTGCCTTCATGGTTTCTCAAAGTCTTTTCAACATTAGTTCTCCCCCCAACTTAGTCCTAAAGATGAAGGTTCTTCATTTCGCTTTCCCAAATACCCCCCCACCTTAGCCGACATTGTCAACAATGGAGTAGAATCCCTACAAAAGACACTAAGCAAGTCTCGATTAATCTGAATAAAATACAAAAGATATGAATTAAAAAGCATGAGCTAGGTTGTCTCTCAGAAAGCGCTAAGTTTAACATCTTCAGTCGGACGCTACGAGGGAGTCCCATCTATAATCAACTTGGTTATGTCCCTCAGAATTTCAAAAGGACAGAGTCAATCAGGAGGCCATATCATCATGATAATAAGACATCCATGGAATGCTGTATGATGATTAGCCCAGGCCAATAGAGTGTATTTGGCAAGCATGTTGCACCAAAATGTAAAAATATTAAAGTTAAGAAGGGATGGCATTTGCTTGGTCAAGATCGGAGGTGGTGGTTTAAAAATTACTTCAACTATAGCTTGATCTACCCCAATCTCTATCTCGGATATGATATGTCTCGACATAATCCCTTTCTGATCTAAAGCCTGATATTTTTTTCAAATTAGCATTAAATCTATTTCTATACATCGTTTTAGTGCTGCAGATAGATTTTGGAGGTAATCTTCGAAAGTAGTATCAAATACACAGAAATCAATCATAAAAATTTTAAATTATTTTCTCCCATATTAGCAATATCTCATCCGACAGTTTCTTTATGTGCTTTTAGAACACCTCCAAGTTGGACTTCCTGATTAGGGATCACTGGTAGAATGTCAGTGGGTGCGTCGGAAGTGGTTCCAATTCTAGAGCAGTTGGTGGTTCTAACAGGAGAGCTATTGGGGGGCTAGGTGGTTGCTCATATTTTCAAGCCAAAGTGGAATGGTTTTGGGGTAGAACATATCTACTAGGTCATTTACTTCTGCGATATATCCATCTACATCAAGATCATCCACCCAACTTTAGCCAGATAGGGATTTAACAAATTCTGGAGGAGAATTATGAGTGTAGCTTCCTCTATTGTGTTATTCATTTGTGGTCTTTGGGAAGTCTCCATTACTTTCATCATTTCATCAATTTATCCTCCCTTCTCGTTAAAAAGAATGAGTGATTCTAGGGCACTTGGGAAGGAGACCATAGATAGGTAAGATGATAATAAAATTGGTTTGTCCCATCATTCTGATTTTTTCTATATGTTTCTGCTTTAGTCGAATTATCTGTGTTGGTCTTTTTAGTTGTGCAGGATTGTTCTATGATCATTTCATTTTCGAGAGTCATAATCGATTGTTCAAAAAAAATTATAGGGATATTAAAACTTCTAACCAGATATTATCTCTCAGGATCACTCTCGAACTGATTAGGCAACTCTCTTTTCTTCTCCTTATTGAATGCAATCGCTAGCTGCCTGGTTTGGATCTCTAATGTAGTTAAGAATTGCATAAAGGAGTGAAGGATCTGATTGTTGAGTTCTAACTTATCTAATGCTTGCTGAAACCTCACTTCAAAAGCTGAGTTGTAGTTAGTTGGAGAAGATTGATATTGTGGATAGGACATATCGCAATAAGATACATCCATGAATGTAGGTCCTTCTATCATTGGGGCAACCACTGGTTGTAGTTTCTATGAAAATTTAGTTGAGCTCCTCAGTTTGAATTATATGCATTAAAATATGGATTATTTTTGATTTGTAAGCTATTTGGATTTGATCTTGATGAATTTACTCATACATAAACTCAAAAAATTGGTGTGCCGCTGAGCATTCACTCACAAAATGAGTGGGGCTCGAACAAATTGCACAAACTTGTTGTGCAGGAAGAAAAGATGGAGAGAAAAATGTCTGATAGCCGTTAGACAATCTAATCTGTAGGACAGCTCATCCAATCTACTATAAAGATCCATCTCAGATTATTCTGATTATTCAAATGTGCAATCAAGGGTTCGAGATCAGAATAATTCTCTTTTGATTTTTTTTGAAGAATAAGAAGGGAAACGAGGAGAGAGAATTCAAAAATAAGAGCCTAGAGAATCTAAGATCTAAGAGATAAGTGTGAAGAATATATTATTTTAGTGTTAGTATTTTATTTGTAAATAAGTTTTATAATTAAATTAAACTCTAACTTAGGGTTAGCCTAGACTTAGACAGCTCCTAACCATACCAAAATCGCCTTCGAGCCCTCCAAGTCAGAAGTTAACCAACTATCTGATCAAGTAAGTGTAAGATTGGTGGGAGGCTCCCCATACTTTCGCAACGATCCTAATTAAGTAATCACCTTCTTTTGAGATCTTGTCTTTGAATTATTTTTTTAGACATCAGTTAACTGATCAACCCTAACCCAGTCCAACTCTTAGGATCTCTTGTCCTAGTGAGCTTAAAAATTCTTAGGGATCAATGTCTAATTAATTTTAAATTAAAATTTAGGTCAATACAATATAAAAATGGTGGTTGTAGGCTAAGGAAGGGTGATCACATCCCCATCTTATCTTGTTTAAATGGATTAAGTACCCTTAAATCAATTATGAGAATGCAATGCAACAAACAAGATATCCAAACATAACCTAATTGAGACCAATCCCAAGTTTTTTCTTCGAATTTGGATCTGAAAGAAAGTAGGCTCTCTCTTCGCTGTGTAAGTGCTCGACCTCTATGGATATCCACTCAGAATCTATCTGGAACAGCCCTCTATGATGTTGATCTTTCTTTCTAAGAATAATCATCCTGCGAATCTGAACGAAGCCAGGATCGCGATCAACTCTTTGATCCTTACTTGATCTTTTTCTTCTCTTTTTTTTTGCTCTTCTTCTCTTGATTATGAAGCAATCAAGGTCTGAAAACCAGCAACCAAAGGTGCCGCCCAACTCCTTTGGGTGTTGGAAGATGGAGGACGTCCAACCTAATTGAATGTTGGAACCAAGAGGGAGAAGAGAAAGGGGTGTGTGGAGGTCTTGGGGGGCGTGGAGCTTGGTGGAATTCTTATCAAAAGAGCTTTAGAGAAAGACCCTTTAAATAGATAAAATATTTGAATCATATTCAAAATTAAATAGCCTCTTGATACAAGTCCTACTTGCATTAGAAATCTTTGTAACTTTAGATATTTGACTTCCTTTAGGAGATCCATTAGGCGCCAACTATTGCAGCCTTTTCACCCACATTCTCACATGCCACATGAGGCTTAAGGGACGCCCCATGCTGGTCCCACATGCCTTCTACCTAGTGGGCACACCCAGCTTGATCAAATCAAGTGGTGCTTCATGCAAATAATCAAGAAATTTAATTAAGGATTTGAATCTTTAATCTATATGATCCAAAATCTTAGGCATCCAACAATTAGAACCCAATGAATTTAATTCATTTAGGTTATTAGTAGGTAATTAACTTGAATTAATTTATCAAATAAGTAATTTAAGTACAAAGAGAAATTAGGTTCAATCATATGCTAGCAAGATTATCCTGAATCCAATAAGATTTTTCTAAATCCAATTGAGACTACATAATCTCAATTACTTATTTCAGATCTAATCTCTTTGTTTCTAATATCACTATATGTATTACGAGATTTTTTTTATTATGTTGAAACAACTATGCTAATGATCCCCGATAATGGCATCAAAATCTGATGCGCTCTCATCGCTAGAGTGATCAAAGATAAAAATTAACTTCGATTCAAGTATTGGGTAGAATAGTGTGAGTCGAATATCGAGTCCATGGGGATCAGAGGGTTAAGTTAGTTCAACAAAACAAAAATTAAGAAAAGTAAGAAAATTTTAATAAAAAATTTATTTTTTTGAAAGATATTGATGATTAAAGAATAAAATTAATTAAAAATAAATTAGAGCAAAATATATGATAATGAAAGTTTTAGGATTTCGATTTCATCTTTAATTACAGTCATGATATTTTTTTTGAAGTAATCATAATAATTAATTAACATATTTATGATCAGATTCGAGCATAACTTATTTCACCCGAGTACGAATCATATCTTCTGATCGCAACCCATCTCCCTAAAGTATAAGTTATTTAAACATAAATAATAAAAGATCTTAAGAAGAAGACAAGAATTCTATGAGTAAATTCTTAAGATAGTTTATTTCGCTAGGACACAGGTCGTATCTCCTGATCACGATCTATCACTACGAACATATAAGCTATTTAAAGATTAACTACATAAACATAAAGCACAAAAACTTGAATGCAAACATAATATTTATTAATCAAAGAAAAAATTTACATATTTTCTAATTGTATCAAATTAAGATAAATATAAAAAATATTCAGGATAAAATACAATATTAAATTTTAAAGACTTATTTACTCCCTGAAGACTTTGCCTCTAGCCGCACATAGGTTGCTCCCTTCTTCCTCTCCCTCCTTGCAAGAATTTTGAAGGATTCCAAGATAATTTCCAAGGTGGAGGTATGGAGACCTTTTTATAGGTGTTAAGAAACATGACATTTATTTAGCTAGGCAATATGAGACTAAAGACTCGAGATAGATGGATGGCTAGGATTTTTCTCATGTCTCTTTATACTTTTAAAACTCTTTTAAAACCCTAGCTTCTCTTTTTCGCATCTCTGTTGCAAAACCCTCAGTCGTCTATGCATCTCAGGAATTGCATGCAAACTGCTCGCTCGCCCAGCATCCCTTTCGCATCTCAGGCCTACACCCACATCCGTGTTTGAACCACTTCACACCAAGCCCAATCCATCGTGAAGACCATTCGCTTAAGACCACTTCAGCATCCCTCGCTCGCCTAGGTCCGAACTCGTTTGAAGCCTTCTCGCACCTGCAAAGATCCACTTGTGATCGCCGCTAATGCGCCCGCTAACACCTTCTCGTACCTGCGAAGACCCACTTGCCCGAACCGCCTGAACCTTATGCACTGTGATAAAGACCGACTGTTACTGTGCTTGTGCACCATGTGTGGATCGGGCATTCTTCGATCCATGCATTGTGCGGTAGACCGTGCCTCCTGTTCTATGAGCTGCGGTGGATCGCGTGATTAATTTCTGTGCACCGTGCGTAAACTGTGCAGTTGTCTTGGGCCTTTGGTCTTGGGCTTTCATGCTTTGGGCTTTTGGGCTCCTTTTGGTCTCCATTTTGGGTCCAATCTACTTTTTTTAACCTGCAAATTGGATTTTTTGCATTGATAAGCATCTTTCCTGTAAAGGTAAAAGAAGCATCACTTTTTAAAGAATAAAGATGAATTAGTCTATAAATTGATGCTTCTATTGATATGTTTATGGTACTTATCACGGTCAATCTAACTTGAAAAAAAGCCTTCTCTTAAAATAGAGGAAAAATGATTATCTTAAGGAAATAATGCTAAAATTTTGAGCAAATCCTTAGATCACATCACCCTCTTCCACCCTCATCTTTATCTTACCCAAGAAAAAATTGTTTGTTTGAATTGCTTCCTAATATGACCTAAATTATTGTTAGTTAGGTGCTTATTAGAAATTTATTCATAAACCTAAATTATCTTTAGAGTTTTCTCAATCATAATGGGATATTGTTCCTCATTATATATATATGAGAAGAAAAGATCTTATTAGAACTAAAACTATAACAGTTACAAATAGAGGGCCTCAATCTTTCTATACTCATCAAAAAAATAAGCATTAGATGAGTATCTATCAATCCTTTGATAGAGCTCGAAGGGTGGGAGAGAGCAGATCGATATCTCACACTATCCCTGATAGCCAACCTAGTTAATAATATCTCCATCAATATAATTTAGTATTGTAGTATTGATTATAGAATAATTTTTTTCTAGTTTATGGTTAACCCTAGTGTCCAAGCTAGCCTACTCCTTGTAACCCACCAATGACCCAACACCAAAATATCCAACTAACATCTTACCCTAGACCCATCACTCCTTCATGATACACACATCATACCATATTGTACTTTCAACCTACTATTAACACTAATCCAAACTTGAACACCATCCCATGCCTAACCATAACTTTGCATGCAACCTACTCTAAACTATTCCCTAGTGGAATCATTGCTTGTGGGCTACCCCGTGTAGGCTGTTAGACTTATCACCTTGCTTAGGATAATCTAAGATCTTTAAAGGAGAAAGCTTTGTGCTTAGATCTAGGAATGGTATGGAGAGGCCTAAAGGAATACTCTATCACATTCCTTGAAGGAGGCCCTAAGAGAAAAATAGAGAACATAAAGGACAGGGATGATAAGAAATAAGAAATCCTATCTTCTAAATTTAGTGTCTCATGCATGCAAATGAAATAAGAAAAGAGATAGGGGAGGTGGGGGGGGGGGGCGTTAATGGGAGCTACAATTTAGGGTTTATGAAGATAGGACAAGATAGAGCTTAAGGTCAATGCTAGATTTGTGAATGAATTTGATAAAGCTTCTTTAATTTGCTAAGTTCTTTTTGATCTCTTCTATAAATTGAGGAGAAACGAAGTTTTATATAAAGGAATATAAGAGGTTTATGGTTGAGTTTAATTGAGGTGGAGAGGGGTCTTAAATCTAATGGCTATTATGGATTGATAGATGCCTATTTTCTATTGGCTTAGGTGTTAAGTGATGGATTGATGAGTGGCTTGATGCAAGGGTTAGGATGAGAGAAAGTTATTTTTGTATTTTCTATAGATTCGATAGTTAGAATTTTGTAGGAGGGAGATGATATAGTGTAAGGGTTGAGATAAAAACTCCTAAGATCTAGTAATCTGATTAATTTGAAGTTCCAAGCCCTTGTTGGCTAGGAGAGAGGGGAGGATTGAAGAGATGGATGGCCAAGATTGAAGGAGGTTATGTTTCTTGTTTTGTATTTTGGATGGAAGGAGACTAAGATTAGGAGAGAGGTTCCAATCTAAGTGTGGAGAGTAATGCTTGGCTCATCCCTTACTCAAGGATTGGTGAAATGAAGAAGGTGGTGATTTTGTAAGAGGATGAGAAGAAGATATAAGGACGAAGAGTAAATTAGAAAAGTTGTGATTTAGGTCAGATATAAGGAGGATGTAAAAAATAATTAGATTTTATAAGAGAATGTCAGAGCCAAATACGAAACAACCAAGTTACATACAAATAAAGTGAAAAAAATTATTTAACCTTGAAGTTATATATAAGTAAAGCATATGATAAAGATAATATTTTTTAAAAAATGATGCTCAAATTGGATTTACAAAAAAGTTATTTGAATGATAATCTTTTGGTGACCTACTCTTTCTTAATAGGCTATGGAGAGAAAAAAGTTGTCTTTTCTCCTTGAAGGACCGTTATATCCTTTTCTTGATATTTGTGGAAGGTTTACCTTCTCTTATAAAAGCAGAAATCATAGGAATGAATTATAGAATATTTGTTAGTAAAAATCACAACAAATCTCTCATCTCTTACTAGGAAAGAAGAGGGAAGATAAATATTGATGTTACTGCTAATATAATGAAAGCTTTTGGACAAATGGTTAATTTAGACCCTATTTGGCTAAGTTTTAGAATATCAGAAAGTACTTTTTGGCACTCAAAAAGTACTTTGGAGTGATACAGTTGTGTTTGGTAAAAATATCGGAAGCTGTTGTGGTTTTATCGGAAAGCTGAAAAGATCTACTTGGAGAAAGTAGTATTTTGAAGCTTTCTCCAAAAATACTTTCTGACTAATGTCGGAAAGCTGTTTTATTTTTTCTAAAATACTTTATCAATATGATTAGCAAACAGAAAATAGCTTTTTATAAAAGCTCTACTTCCAAAAATTTTACTTCTCAAAAGCTCTGCTTCCAAAAGCTTCAAAAATTTTACTGCCAACAATAATCCCAAACAAGATCTTAGACAACTTAAATGTTAATTTTAGTAAAAATATAACAATCCTAAAATAGTGGATCGCAGCTTAATAGAAGTGAAATTGTGAATTGCCATAAGAATTACTTAGCCCTTCTAATAGTGATTAAGAAGTTTTTTTTTAAAAAAAAGCAGCTAACTAGTTCAATCAAAGAAAGGGCGGAGAAAAGGTTGCAAGAATGAAAGGACAAATCTTATGATAGGAAGAGAAAGTATTGATATAGGTTAGGAACTTGGGCTGGTCCAAGCGGTGTGGGGTCCCATTTTCCATATGTCGGGGCTATTTGGTCGATGAGTTGGTCTGGGCCATTTACGCCGCCAGTTTATCGTTATTTTAGCAATAGTACGGGCCAAATCAGCACCGTTTCTTCCATATATTTTATCCAAATGACGAAATACCCTTAGGGTTTGGCTCTCGGCTTTTCCTAACCTCAGCACTATAAATATCAGAGCATGACAACCACCCCTCCCCCACCTCCCCCTTCGTGAAGCCGCTCGAAGGAGAAGCGAAAGGGAGGAGCCCAGCGAGTAGATAGGCGAAGAGATGAGGGCCAAGGTAGGATTTGGAATGTTAATTTTTCTTTTTGGTTTCTTCTCTCTTGGCCTCTTCAGTTCATAAGAGATCGATGTGTTTCCAAGCACTCGCTCTATTAAGTGACGCTTATGAATTCCAATTAATATTTCGTCGTTTTTCGTTGTGGTTTGTCATCTTGATACCGTGATAGAGGGATTTTTCTGAGTTTTCTTAATGGTTTTTAGGTGATGCTAACGGTTTTCATATTTTAGTATTGTGATGTCAAAATGATTATTTTTTTTTTTGTTGGATTTGGTAGATCCTATTTCAGGGATTCTGAGATTTTGTGCGGATCTTGTTGTTGGTCTGTGGGTTTTGTTCATGGCGCTGAGAAATTTCTTTTCTTCATGCTGTGGAGAGTCGTGTATTGGTTTTGAATATGTTGGATTCATAATGTAGCTGCTTGGTTGCTTTATCCTGTGAGAAGCAGTTGGATTTGTTGGTTATATGAATGGATAATGGATGAAAATTCGTGGAGAAATACGAGTGTTTGGTGTTTCATAAATTGGCTATTCTTTTGGCAGTCCTTGTGGCACCATAATAATACTAACTTTTGAGATAATGATTTTTTATGCATATGTGTTATATATGCTTTGGTTTTTAATATCAATTATAGGTGGTTCAATTTGTGATTGGATAGGGGCGTTTGGTTAAATTGGATCTTGTAATTTGAAGACATTTATTTGCAAGCTTGTGTTTCTTTTGTCATTTAAGTCGATGATGATTGCTTCACTTTCTGAAGCATTAACATTTAGGCTAAATCCTTGAAACGTTATTTAAAGGGCAGGTACTCTGTATCTCTAACCATTTTATTTTTTCAGATTTAGTGTCATGATATTTTGCTCTTAAATTGTGTTTATGATGTGTTAGCACTTAGCACTTTATTTTCATGCATGTTGTCATTGTCTCTCGTGCCTGTACTGGAATAAGGTGGCAGTTATGTCCATGTTGATCCTTTCTAGAAATATGCTAAATTGTGGGTTCTCATGTTTTGATTTGTTGTATTAGCTTGATGTTCATGCTAGTGAACTTCAGTTTATGGTGGGATTAAGTTTAACTGATTCATGGTTCTTTGCGTACTAAAGCAAGTTCAACTAGTTAAAGAATGCAATGCCAGGACTTTTGAATGAATTAATGTCATTATTAATAAATGTTCAGCTCAAAAAGTTGCTTGATAAGGGTTACTTGATTGATAACTTAGTTGATCTGGAGACCTGTCAGCTTTCTTGAATTTAACTTGATGAAGCTCAAAAATAGTGAAAGAGATAAACAATATGTTTGCATATTTTCTTAGTTATTAGGTATTAAATTTAATGAACATTTAAGTTTTTCATTTGGTGTTTGGAAAATGATGCGAGATAAGTCAGAGGTTGTTTCTGAGAAGCAGTATCTCTTTACTCTGCTTTTGCTGAATAATTTGCACGTCAGTCTGATTCCAAACCCTCTTCAATATTATTGATACAATATATGAATATATAATATGTCAATTGCTTGAATTGTGATTTATGTGCCTTGTGTCTGTCTTCTACTTCATTTGTGGCAATGCTTGATTTTAATGTTGCTTGTCCCATGTCACCTTCATGCTCATAACATGAACAATCCTTGATATGGTATTATAAATAATAACATAAGTTGCATATATTCAGTTGTTGCTACTCGGGCTGTTTTTTTTCTTCTTCATTGTTTCTTTCCTTCTTCACTGTTTTTGCTTTTTAAACTATGTGTCATGTAGTTCTGGAAATTGATGCAAAATATCAATCAGGGGCTGTTTCTGAGAGGCAGTAGCAACTTAGCTTTGCCTTTGCTGAAAAATTTGCATGCTGATCTGATCCTGTACTTATTAATATAATTTATTTACATTATAGCATGTTAGCAGATGTGGTTCTTAGTTTACTATGTAATATTTTATCTTTGATTGGAAAATTTGAAGTAAATATAGCTCTGGAAAGTCATGTGGTGTTAACTCAGTTTGTAAGCTTATCTAATGAGGTATTCAATTAACTTGGTTTGGTATCTTGTTTTGACAAGTATTGTGATGCCTTTCTCGCAAATAAAAATGAAACATATTAAATTGTATTAACTGTAGTTGAATTAAGCTTACAAATGCTGCTAAGAGGTTAGGGAAAGGGTCATAGTAACTATTTTGCACCATGTCTCTGTGTGCATGTATTACATGTGTATTCACTCTTGTATTTGTTTGTGTAAAGGAATCATTATCATGTAACAGGCAAGGTAACTGGTGTTTTAGCTTGTGTTCGTTTATTTGCATAACTGTATATATGACCTGCAAATGGCAGTTGCAGATTGAGTACTGTAGTGTGGTTAAGAATAATGTGGACTAATTCTTTGTTTCTGTAAGTTCCTGCAATTTCTTCTGTTGCCTCTAAGATTTAGGTTTTCTCTTTATAGGCATTCACTGATTTGCTTATCTTGGGGTACACATTTCCTTTGTATGTATTTAGGTCCATGCTCCTCGAGTGATGTTTGTTTTACTAGGATTAATCTTTGGGTCTCATGGGTTGTTAATTTGCCTTGGTTATTATTTTAGAAGTAAATTTCATGCCTTTAGTTCAATGATTAAATCTTGGGAGTTGCTTATTTGTTGGTCATTGGTAGCAAATATATGCTGAATTATAAGAGCTGCTGACTAAATATTGTTTTGTTGCGAATTCTTCTCCTAGTTGTAGTTCTGTCTGCACTGTCACTTATGACACAATCATTCATTTGAAGTTTGTGTATGCTTTAGTATATGGTTCTGTTGTGGTTACAATTCTATCCTCTATTAGTTTTAACTAATTGAGCTATTCATTTTCTTCAGTGGAAGAAGAAGCGAATGAGGAGACTCAAGAGGAAGCGCCGAAAGATGAGGCAGAGATCCAAGTAGGTGATGAAGGTATTTGCTTCCCTGATTCCACGTCTCACAGAATGTGGTGGTGTCTCTCCTGGTTCATCCACCTCATGTTGAGAGTGTGTTATAGGAGGCAAAGCTATCTTTTGCCCCTTGATTGCTTGTTTGGCAGTTGTAGAACTAGGATATTTTGCTTAGCAGATTAACATTTGTGTTTTGTTTGATAATTGAGAATTTGTTTAAGGCATTTCATCTGGAAACAATTCAATGATTTCTAGTTTCCATCAAGCTTTGTTTGGAAATGGTTGTGCGCTGAGTGAATGTGTGTGTATATGCTATTTCTTAGCAGTATTTCACCCAGTTTTTTCTTTATAGGCCATGTTTCTGAGACTGTGTTTAATGTGAAACAAGGATGAGCATGCTAAATATTAAGATCTGACTGATAGTCCAGTTTGGCTACATTAGCTAGCTTATCTGATGCCATGTTTTACTGAATCATGGTGTGTATGGGGATAGGCACAGTTGATACATGCGTGTGCTTCCTCTTGATCAGTGTTGTCATTTTTGACACTCTTTGATGGATCAGGGGTGTATGGGGACTTGGTTTTGGTATCCTTCATGTGAGAGGAAGAAAAAAAAGGTCTATGGTGGGGCTTGGTTGTATTATGTGGCTGCATCTTGTAAAGCGGTTTGGGAAAGGAGAGTGGAGAAAATACTGTCATCCCAGAGGTTGAGGATATGAGCATATGAAGTTTGTATTCTCTATTTGCATAGATATTCTCTGAATAGCGTTCTTAGGTCAGAATTGGCCATGAACTCTACAACCAATATATTCAGCCTTTGGGAATAGGACCTTTAAAGGTAGCATGCTGAGCCATTTGTCATGCCATAGTGCCAGCGGCAGTCCGTTCTCCATTCTGAAAGATCCACCAGCCAAGAAGATTTCTCTAGCCTTAAGCGTGCTTTGCCAAGGCTCCGAGGCCTTTCTGAGGCAGCCTGTTGGTGTAGTAAAATTATGTTTTAGTCTTCTCCATGGCCGATTTGATTCATTGAAGAATCTCCACAGTCGTTTCATTAACAAGCATTTGTTGAACAATTTGAGGTTGATCCCCCCAAGATCTCCGAATTGTTTCAGCCAGCATCTCTGCTCCGAACTCATTAGACAATGGCCCCATTGCATATTGCTCCTTCTCCAAAGGAAATGATGCCTCTTTCTATCTATTCTTTCAATAATAGTTGATTGGAGGTTGAAGGTTGACATCCAGTATATACGAATGGATCCGGTTACTGCATTAACCAAACCAGCCTACCGGCCAATGTTAGAGAGTTGCTTTTCCATGCAACTAGCTTTTTTCAACCTTCTTGACTAGGTAGTTCTAGTTCGATGCATTTGGTTTGCCTGTATGCAGTTGAAAATCGAGATACCTTGTTGGAAGGTTGGCCTTGGTGCATCCTAGAAGTACGGCAAAGTACCTGCACTCGCCTTCAGTGGAACCTAAACCAAATAGAGAGCTTTTTTTTGAAGTTTATCTTTAGACCTATTAGAAGCTCATAAGAGTAAAGAATGAGTTTAAGATGGCTTGCTTGCAATGGGTCAGCATTACATATTGCAATTGTGTCGTCGATGTATTGGAGGCCCAGACTGGCATTTGATGAACTTGTCTCCTCTATCTCATAGATTAATCCATTGCTCACTGCCTTGGCTAGGATTCGTTCAAGCATGTTCGTCACGAAGTTGAAGAGAAGAGGAGAGAGGGTCCTCTTGCTTTGAATCCAGTTGGTTGGTTCCCCGTTGAATAGCAGTGAGAACTTGCTTGTGGCCAATATACCTGGAATCCAAGAGCACCATTAGTCTCCAAATCCTTTGTTCCTCAATAATGTTAGTAGAAATTCCAATCTACATTATCGAAGGTTTCTCATAATCTATTTTAGTAGCAGCCCTTTACTCTTCTTCTTCATTTCTTTCCCCTTTTTTTTTTTTTTTGTCAATCTGTTATAATTTTGGAGGTGCTGATAAACCTATTTGAGATTTATCTTGTTGACCTACTTATCCTAAGATTGATTTTGATGGTAATAAAATGTTGAGTATAAATGATACTAATCATATGTTTCAAAGATGGATATAAGATTTCTTAGATTCTCACCATGAAGAAATTATCTATGAAAGAAATCCTCTCAAGGATGTCAAGCCAAAGCACTTAAAAGAACAAATTCTCATAAATTTGGCAAAGAAGGGTTAACCCCAGAGAATAAAGAGTCAACATAAGCACGTTGAAGCTCACTGTCATAGATTGCTAGTCAACTCTTGTGGAGCTCGAGTCGACTCTCTCAGATAGGATAGAAGACTATATTTCAGAACCCCGACACAAGCTGACTCATGAAGAAGTCAAATCAATCCTTGGACAGATCGAGTTGACTCATAAAGATGGCAAGTTAACTCTTTTAAAAAATATAGAATATAGAATTTTTGAATTCTGAGGTCGAGCTGACTCCTGAATAGGACGAGTGGACTCCTGAAGACTTAGAGCCGACTTCTGACACAAGGAAGCTGTAATAGCTAGTTTTTCTGACTTTCTCCAACAGCTATTTTTTAACTCTAACGGCTACTTCAACCCTTCCAATGGTCAAAACTTATTCTCTAACCACTTTCAAGCCTATTAAAAGTTAAAGAATTATTTGAGAAACAAGAAAAAGAAATGTAAAAAGAGATCATTATTTCTTGGAGTGATTATTGAATATTTTGAAAAAAAAGAGACTTTTTGTTCAAAGAATGCAGTAAGCTTTCAAAAGAGATCTTTACCTTCATCAACTACATCCTCTTAAGCATCAAAAAAAGAAAATTCAAGCATCAAAAGAGCTACTTCTTAGCATCTTCTCTAAGCTTAAAGAGTTTTTCTTTGATCTTTTTATTTGTGTTAAAAATCTTGTCTTGTATTTTGGGTTCTTTATAAGTTTCTTTAGGGTGAAAGATATTTGGATTAGATCCATCCAAGTTTAGAATTGGATATTGTAAGATTTTAGTTAGTGAGTCCAAAAAACCAACTAGGTTGGATTGTAATTTCATAAAATAATTATGTAAGATTTTGATTGATGAGCTCAAAAAATCAACTAGATTTGATTGTGAGCTTAGATAAAACAAGCGCACTGTAATTAGGGTAATTATAGTGAAATTCCTATATAGAGCTAGCTTAGGGAATGGACGTAGGTATGAAATTATACCGAACCACTATAAATTTTTTATATTTATATTGTACTTTATTTACTTATTTTAATTCTTATATTGCATCATTTTTTAATTCCACTGCTATACATTCAATGTACATCACTTGTACTAAAGCTAACTTATTCAAAGCACCTAATTGCCATCCCTTAAAGATGGCAATTTTAGTCGACCCATAAGGTACCTGATATGATCCAAATGGGCTGGATTTTATTCGATTCGAATAAAATCTGAGATGGGTATGGATTCTAGAAAAAATATCCAAAGTTGATTTGGATTAGGTACAGATAATGATATGTCCTGTCCCAAACCCGATATGATATTGTTGGAGGGAAATTTAAATTTGAAAACTCAAAATTTCTCAAATGAGCTTTCCTCCAAATGTGTTTTTGATCCTTTTGATTATCTTGATTAAGATCTTTTAGTCCCACATTGAGAGTGGAAAGATCCTTTCAGCCCTTGATATGAGAAAGGGGTTAGTTAAGCCCTTAAGGGCATTTGAGGAGATTTAAAGAAAATTCTTTAATACATGTATGTGAACTGAACCGAACTGGATCAGATCGGATCAGGGGGATGGATGTGGGTGCAGCATCCTGCGAACCCAAAACTTTATTGTTAATTTTTGACTGTTTAAAGTTTTAATTATCATTTTAATATTTTAAACATTGGACTTTAATTTTGAACGTTGGGCCAGTCCAGACAGTCAAAATATGTTGGCTATAATAAATTCTTTGGGACCTAATCCAAAAAGCTATTCAAGAGCCTTCTAATATTCTTTTTCTTTTTTAAAAATTTTTTTCTCTTCAATTATAATATTTTTTTTCTTTTTATCTTCCTAGATGTTGAAAGAGACTTCATCAATTTTCTTCATAGTTATGCTCGTAGAGAAAGGATACTGGTTTGTATCTTGGGACGATGTTTCTGAGTATTTTTTATATGAGGGATAGAAATATACCTTAGGACAGTGCCTTACATGCTTTCAGATTTTGATTTTGATATTTATGATTTTCTGCAAGTTATTTATCATTTTTTATAATCAAAATTTTATTAATTTTTTAAATCATATCTAAATTTAAGTATAGTTCTAAAAGATATAACATTAATCTAAGTCACCCTTTCAAAATTATAATTTTTTTATAATATTTACATGATAACTGTCTGATTTGATCCGATCCCTTTTATCTATTCGACTTGAGCCGATTTGCATCTTTACTTAACCCGATCCGAGATGAATACAGGGTGAGTATGATATTTTTAATAGTAGGATGGGTGCGGGTATTATCCGACCCAATCTATACCCAACCCATTGGCATCCTTATATGGCCCACCTCTCTTCCGCACAAGAGGTTGGGGTCCGAACCGTGGGAGTGTTATCCTACAACATTGGACATTTCCCCAAGTCAGAATCGATGGTGTTGGGTATAAAAATATCTTCAGCCGAAGTTCTCGACAGGTGGCACCCATTCAGACTTTTTCAAGACGGATCCTGCAGGCGCCCATTTGATTGCCCCAAGTGCACTCACGGCTCCGTCGTCTACCGACCTTCTACAGTTCTCACCGGGCTCCGCTACTGACCGATCTTCTACAGTGACAAGCGACGGACTGGATTCCCTTCAAGTTTTGTCGACGGCCGAACTTCGCCAACAACGGGTCGCCG
>KE505539.1:93232-115818 GCA_000441515.1 Elaeis oleifera
AATATTAAAAAATATATTTGATAGATATTTTACCCATAAAATATGATAATACTAATATATAATATCATAATTTTGATCTAGGATGTCAGAATACTATCAAAACTATCCTTGAAAAGTATTTTACCTATAGGATGTCATAGTTTTAACATAGAATATCACAATAATTTTAACTAAAGATGTTATAAAATATCAAAGTATATTTAAGAGATATTTTACTTATATAATCTCATAATATTAATCTATAATATCATAATTATGATGTAGAATATCATAATATTATTAAAACTATCTTCGAAAGACTTTTTACATATAAGATGTTATAATTTTAATATAGAATATTATAATTTTGATTCAAAATATCATAAAATATCAAAAAATATATTTAAAAGATATTTTATCTATAAAATATCATAATATTAATTTATAATATTATAATTTTGATATAGAATATCATAATATTATCAAAACTATCTTCAAAAGATGATTTACCTGCAAGATATCATAATTTTAATCTATAATATTATAATATAAATCTATAATACCATAATTTTAATCTTGAATATCATAATATTATCAAAAGCTATCCTAAATAGAAATCATGACTTTCTGACTTATTATATGATTTTTTGAAAAAAAAAGTTATACAATGTGCTGTATTCAAAACTGAAAAAAAAAAATGCTATTTGAACCTATCTAATTTATTAATTTTGATTAACTATAAAAAAATTGCTGTAATAAAGAAACTATAAAAATGTTATAATAAAGGATCTAAAGATAATATATTACTTCTTGATGGTGGGACAAATTGCTTGGATGGATAATATTATGTAGATGCTGGCTAATAACCTCAGACGCATAATTCTCACTATAGAATAAACATTGAACACCTAGATTCTTAAGTAGAAGCTCAACAAAATGAGGAAGAAGTGAGAGAAGAGCAGTATTTGTAATGTCCAATCAGACTGTAAAATAGTAAAAACACTTCATCTTGGAAGAAAAAGATATTTTCATCATGTTTAATTAAAAATAAATCATGATGTGCATTAAATATATTCGGTGATGGAACAATGCACTGCCTCCATTTTCTTCATGCCTTCAGACATCCGATTTGATGAGAAGCAAGATCCATCATGTTGCACCACGAGGGCACTATATGGACTAATCGGATGATATGGTCCACTCTACGTCAGATTTTCTACATCGCAGGCAGTGTACAAGAAATTTCGCTTTTTTCCATTCATGCACCGCCTAAGGTGCAATTCCATATGACTTGGCTTGATTAATCCGAGTATGGGCCCAAGTGTTACATCCTACCTCCCTTAAATAAATTTCATTCTCAAATTAATATTATTTGATTTATCAAATAATTAAAGCATATACATCCTAACTTAACCATAGATCATTTTGTCCAGATATCACATATGTCAATGCTATTGTTTTTGACAAGCTTTAAAATAACTTAACCCATCAACTTCGCTGCGCATTCTAATCCAAACCCATAAAATTTCTTCAAGTTCTCTAAATAGTTTCTGACTGAAATATTATTCTACACTAAAACTAAGAAGATCCAAAATTTCAAATTTGCAATAGAATCCAAACAAAACTTTGAGGCTTTCTTCTTAACTTGCCTCAAATATACCTTATCATGATTAAGTTAGTTATCATATTCAAAACTATTACATGACCTAGTTACTATTATAACTAAGTTATTCCTAATATTTGGCATTGGATGCTTGTGCATCTTGCAGAGTTAGTGCAAAGACATAGCCCTGATTGTATGGTCTGCCCTCTTTCTATTGCTCTTGAGAAAATGTCTGGGCTGTTTGAGTTTGAGTAGTAGAAGTTTGAGCAGTCGAAGCTTGAATTGATTGATTGCTAATAACTTGTGATTTCTGAATTGATTGAGACTCTGATACATTCGGTGGACACTCAACTATCTCCTGCATTTCTTGATCTTGTGGATACCATCACACACGGCACACTTAAGCATGTCCTATTGATTAGCCTTACCATAAAATCTTAGTTTCTCCTAATGGAAATCAGTTGAATATTCAGAACCTTAAGTTGCTCAAAATTTTATAGATTCCCCATGACTCAATTTGTTCTACCCAACACGAGCCTCAAAATCTCTATCTCTTTTCTTTGGCTTTTCTTCTTTTATGTTTTGGATTTTCTTCCAAATAATTTCTATGTTTTTAGCTTTATCTACTAAATCATCATAATTTGTTGAGTGCACTATAGCAAGGCTCCTTCCAATATGTGGTTTCAACCCCTCCTCAAACCTTCTCATCCTGGACTCATCATCTACAACTAAGGTGGGAGTGAATCAGGATAGTTTGTCAAATTCTGCCTCGCATTTATCTACAGTCATTCCTCATGATAAATTAAAGAATTCTCTTTCCAAATCCCTTAGCTGGCTAGCAAAAAATAATTGAAATAAAAGGTGGTGCAAAATCTCTACCATATAATTGACCCGTAGCCAGAAGTTAGAGTGCACTCCACTTCCACCAATGGTGAGCTCTATCCTAAAACATATAAGTAGCAAATCTAACATTTTCCTTATAAGTGCATTCCATAGCCCTAAGAGCTTTTTCCATCTCATTAATCCAAAACTCGGCCTCATGAGGGTTAGTAGTACCTTGAAAGACTAGAAGAGCCATCTTCCTAAATTCTACTATACTTCTCCTATACTCAGTTGAACTAGAATTTTGCTAGCCGTACTAATTGTGGGAACTACTGAGGTAGCTCTCTTTGTTAGTGCACCAACCCACAACTTCTTAAATTAATTCAAGCATTCGATTATGATTCCAAGCTAAATTTCCCTATGGAATTGTTGGCTGGTCCAGGATTGGCTAACTTGCAGCTAGCGATCAATTGTTGCTCTTTGGTGAATATGAGGATCCTCATTGTGATTCAAATGCTCTTAGTCTTGTGGGTTCTAAGCCATCGATTCATTAGGAACTTTACTCTAAGAACCTCTTATAAATCACTTATTCCTTCTCTACAACCATGGTGGGCAGCATTTTTATTCAATGAAAATAAAGTAACATCACCATAATACTTGAAACAAATAATATAGAACTATTGACAAGAAAGCATGCACAAACAAAGCCGTCTCATGACCTAATTTCTACCAACTTTCAACCTTTCCAACGAGTTCTAAGGTTCCTTGAATCTGGGCTCTTGTGTCACTATTGTTAACATAATCTATCATAATCCCTAGTGATCTTAAACCCAGACTCTGATACCATCTAATATTCTATCACTCCCAAATCAAGTACGTAACAGATGATGCATGCTTACAAAGTGGACCCATAGACATATAAGGCAATCTAAAATATAAATCTAACTATTTCATAATAATTTTAGATCAAGAACAAGACAACCTTAATCCTTGCAAAGTAAAATCTCCTAAATACTCCACACAAACTAGCTTGCTCCCCCCCCCCCCCAAAATCAAAGTCTGAAAAACAAAGAAAGAACAATAATGGGCTATATTAGCTTAGCAAGTGACAAAATATTTCAAGATAGATCCAAGTATATTAATTTATAATAAAATAAATAGATATAATTGATTGGGCAAAATTTATTAATAACAAATATCAAAAATAATATTCTTTACTTTTCAAAGCATGTTTTCCACAAACTGATATTAGATCCAATATTTGGCTACAGCCATATAACCCAGTAGCATAGATCAGATAATACATAATGGTGCCCAAATATCATTATTTTAATCACCGGTGGTGCAATATCAAAACTAATTTCTCAGATGATAAGATTGATAGATTCAACGTATAATCCCCATCAGCGGGGCTGGAACAGATCATAGTCATGCAGAATATGTACGAAAATGATTTTATAAGTTATCTAGTCACATTTTCTAAATTCAGTATTCCAAACAGATCATATATTCAATTAATTTATTTACAGAAGTATTAAAATATGTATTTAACTCTTATACGAGAAATAAACTAATATGCTTGACCACTTAATTAGACATATGCAAAAATTATTAAATTATTTTAAAATACACTGAGAAGTGTTACCTCACTTATCTCATAGCTAGTTATTAAAAATCAAGATAAATTTAATCCAGTCATGCAACTGCTTTGGGGCCTAAAATCCAAAACCACACATGTACGTAGGTCTATTCAGCGGCATGTTAATATTTTAAAATAATTTTAAATTTTAAACTATCAAAAATCTGATCAATTTTAATTCTTATAGAGGAATGGCTTATCATTTTTATCTTATTTCTAATAAAGGAGCAGGAGATGGCACACTGAACCGGGACAAGTTTGGAGAGGAAGAAAGGAGATGGAAGTGAGCGTCATTAGAGAGCGAAAGAGAGAGACGTGGGAGCGAAAGAGAATCGCTCCTGAGCATGAGAGACCAATCGAGAAACGGAAGTGTGGAGTCTTGAGTGTGCGGTAAAATGCACCTCCCTCTCTATGTGCGCGCGCGCGCCCCACGTGTGGCAAAAGGCCCCTCTCCACGTCACGCAACAAAAAGACGCACGTTCCCCTTTCCACTCCCTCTCTATTTTTTTTTTTTCCAATTCATGTACCGCCTGGTGTGAATCCTTGTGACTTGGCTTGGTCAATCCGGGCCATGGGCCCAAGTGTCACAGGAGGGCTTTTCAACCGACGTTGAACTGCTATCGCCATCCCTCAATGGGAACTTGACTGCTTTTTCCCAGGGGTGCTTTCCCGCATCGTAAGAAATAGGGGATGGCCATTTATCCGCATGTTACCTATACTTTGACAAATAAATATCGGCAAATTCTTTGTGCAGTGCGGGCAGTGTAAAAAATTCGACACGATGCCTACCATCTTATCTGATTGATTTATGTAATCATCATTTTTTAATATATATTTAATATCTATAAATCAATTTTTTATTAAAATTTATATGATAAAAGATCCATATTTTTTGATAAAATTATGACATCTTATGTTCATATTATGACATCCTGCATCCAAAAATCATAAATTTATCCATAAGATGTCATAATATAATGCAGGATGTCATAATATACACAGGATGTCATAATTTTTTCAAAAACAGGAACATCTTTATCGTTCAAAATTTTCAAAGAAAAAATAAAGCTACAAGCATTAAATACGTATTGAAAAGTGATTGGACAAAAATGCTCCTTCGATATTATAATATCTTGGGGCATATTATGATATCTTGGGCTATAATACGTCACAGAATGTCATAATGTTTTTCAAAAATAAAATATTTGCGTCATATAAATTTTTAAACAAAAAGCTGACCTACAGATATTAAATGCGCATTAGAAAGTAGTGACTACGTAGATCAATCGAACAAGACGGTATATTTCATGTCGGATTTTTTACACCATCCACGGTGCCCAAAGAATTCGATCAAGGGAATGATGACTGACCAATATACATAGACATTCGAAATACCATGTCAAACTTGTAACAATCCAATCAAAAGCTAGAAATCGGTAGAGTAGTATGAGATATCATCACGGAATTCAATGAAATATATAGCAATTGATGAAATATAAATATTTTAATAATTATAATAAATTTGGCATGGTACCACTGTTGTAACGAAAATTTTTTCGGCACTCGGGTGCCAGCCCCATTTGTCCGCAAGTTACTTTGACAAATAAATCTCTGGGCGGACATCTGCATAATGGTGCCTCCCTTCTCAGCCAAAAAAAAAAAAAATAGCTTGTCATAGTATACTATCAATGGTGGTAGCAAGCGGACTTCCTGGATCTCAATTATGCAACTTTTGCTGTCAGGTTTCAGTTTACACCAGCATAGCTCAATTTTCCCAAGGACTAGAGTTTAAAATAAAACAAAAGGGAGAAAAAAAAAACACCGATGGCAAGACAAAAGGAAGCAAGAATATTTTTCTTAAGTGACAAGTTTATAGTACGTTATCATGATCCAAGGATCGATTGGATAGGATTGATTTGGATTTGATCGTCCCCTAAAACTTGCTAGACTATTTATTTTATTTATTTATCTTTTAGATTTTAAGGCTTGCTATACCCAACCAGGTTCTGCCTGCAGATCAACCTCAAGGGTAAGACGGGATCAACGCAGAGGTTGTCCCATGGAGGCCAAGCAAACATCCTTCCTGTCTGCGTGTTTTTGGTTTATGCGGTCCCAGAAAGTTGGCTCCTATCGGTGTACAGATACGGAGTCTGAAATAAAGAGCAGAGGAATCTCCTTCACTTAGCAAGAGGAAGAGACGTTCGCGTTGCTGCCGCGGGAAGCTGGTGGGAAGCTGATCTCGAGACACAGCAACACCAACTATGATTTGACAAATTCATGTACTAGCATAATCATAGACCAGAGGACGGAGGAGGAGAAAGATCTCCTTCACTGGGCTTCCAATAATCCCAAAAAAAGATCTCAAATTTGTTTATCTCACCTCACGCAGTCAAACAGGGCACAATCGTTATGTGGAATAGCAGCTAAATAGAAACTGCATGCATTTGTCTCCAGAATAGAGAAATCAGCGATGACTTTGTTGCAGGGCTTTTTGGGACAACGGGACACGTGCATTTGAAAAAAATATTAGGTAGACTTAGTCCTCTATAAATGCTATAGATTAAGTAAATCAAAAAAATACCAGGATAGCTGCAATTATCTCATTATATCTATTTAACCAGCTCAAAACATTATTATAGTCGTAGACTAAGTCTAACAAATACTTTGCCATGCGTCTGGCACCAACGACAAAAACAATCACTGTGCCGACAGAGGGCCTATGACATGCGGCTTGATGTATATTTATGACATGCATATTTATGACATCCCAAGTCGGCTTCTACCACAAAAAGGGAACATTATCCCTTCCAGGAAAGAATGTTATAAAAGGAACCGGGCCTAATGTTTCCTCCTTCAACGGTCACCTCCCTCTCACCATGTCTTCTAACACCTTTCCCGAACCCTCCTCTTCCCCCTCTGATCAAGCACTGGAAGTAGGTCGAGTGGAAGGGAAACCGCTGGTGGCCCTCCGTTCTCCTCTCTGTCTCTCTCTCTCTCTCTCTCTGACACGTCCCCACAAACTCTCCCACTTACACAAACGCACACAAGTGCGCGCGTGCGAGACTGAGAGAAAGATGGAAGAAGAGGGCGCGTTCACACATACAAATGCTCTCTCTTTCTTTCTTACTATATTTGTCCACAGTGTTTTCTAATGTTGATCATGTTTTGGGTTCAGGCATAACGCCGGGGAGCAGCAATTTGTAACTTTCGTAATTTGTCCATTTGCTTCTGAGCACCTAAAACTCACTTTGCTGGACATCCTCTTCTTTATTGGGTTAGATGCTGGACATCTTTGCTTTAAAGCAGCTTACAAATAATTTCTCTTTGGATACAAATACAGGAGAGCGTGCGAAACACACAAGTTCACCATGGGTTTGAATTTTTCTCTCTTGGCACATGCCAAGCAGTACAACGAGCTCGTGGGTTTGCAAGTCTCACGTCAAGTTTCTTCTGAGGTAGGCGACTGTCTCGTATTGCTTCTTGTTTACCCATAACGTTTTTGTTTCAAACCTTCCTCAGCAGGAACCCTTTAATCTTTCTTTTGCAGGCACAGGGGCAGCAACTTAATAGTGGTGCGCATGTGACTGACACAAATAATCACCTTGTAATTGAGCCTGTTCATTCGAGGACTGAGGTAAGAGGTGGAACTCACAAAAAAAAGATAGAGAGAAATTAAAAAAAAAAAACAAAAGAAAAAACACAAAAAAGAGCAACTCGTGATCAACTCCTCCTTATCCTCTTCTTGTTTGTTCTCGTGCTGGCAACAATTGATATTGTACTGTTTTCGAGCATTGGAGGATCCAGCGCGGAATTCAAACATGTTACTTCCCAAGAAGAATTTTGAACAACATACGGGTGCAAATCTGGTTTTCAAAACGTTTCTATTAGATTACATTATATTTATAAAGTATCTTACAGCAATAATACAAAACAAAAAACGACTAACATATCTCAGACTGCGTTAGTACTAAACGAGCTTGGTATTAGATTTTCTATTCATGGAAAGGAATAAAAGCGCTACGTGTTATATTATATTAAAAAAGAAGGAAGGAGGACTGAAGCGAAACCCTAGTACCTGTATCCTAGAAGGCGTTGGCTAAGGAGTAGGTGCTGGCGAAGATGGATCAGGCGACGCGGCTGTTGGCCCCATCGGCGCTGACGACGAAGTCGACAACAAGGGTGGACGGGGTTCCAGATAAGGCGCTGGGGCGGGGATGATGTATTGTGAATTAAATAGGGCTCGCCGAAGGAGAGGCGGGAGGGGGTTCGAGGGAGGTGATGAGGCCGGGGATGAGGTGGGCGCCGTGGGATTGGGCGCGGGAGCGGTGGAAGGCGTCAAGAATCTCGCAGCGGAGTATGGGGATGTGCTCGGCGGGTAGGAGGGAGCGGCCATAGTCGACGGCAACTTGGAGGGGGGAAAGGATGCGCACGCGGGTGATGCAGCAGTCGATGAGACGAGGTGGGCGGGGAGGGAAAACTCGTCGAGCATGCAGAGGGGGATGGCGCCACCGTAGGTCTTGCACCCGACCAGGCTGCGCTCGATGAGGTAGGTGATCTCCACGCGCCGGCGGAGGGCCTCCTGTGCTGAGCTGCAGGCCGGCCACCGTCGATGACGGTGGTGCTGGAGGGGCAGCCAGCGGAGTGGGTGGAGACCGGAGCTGGGAGGGAAGTAGGAGATGGGATTTGAGGGGAAGGCCAGTAAAGAAGAGAGAAGCGCGGGGAGGTGGTCGGCCATGGGTGGGAGTACGGAGTTTATGTTAGCTCGGGCCGAGCGCGTCGATCCCTCTGGGCAATGTGATACATGGCATATCTTGATAGGAACAATCTTTCATGGTTGCTGCAAAAAAGCAACAAAAAACGGAGCGCATTACTTGCGATGGAGAAATTATTGCATGCACCAGGTGCAAGCGAACTTGGGCAAATCCTGGGGCATATGCACGGTAGCGTAGTGTGTTATCCATCGTAAGATTTGCGTGGTCCAATTGCACCTGGTGCATGCAATACGGAGCCCTTGCGATATACGATACGATACGATGCAACGTATGTTGCACACAACCACATACAACGTGCATCACATGGCCCGCATTCGTACACAGACATCCATCATGCGATGGGTGATGCATCCGATGCACTACATCATGCTATGTATAGAATCCGTGCTCCCCAAAACAAATCATATTGAGCAGGCATTAGAAAGAAAATATGAGATAGGTTTTCTATTTTGCCACATTCCTTTTATGCTTATCTTAAAATAGAGAAATCAGAGACCTCTGATCATGCTAATGGAGTTATCAATCCCATGATCGATAAAAAACCAAAAAAAAATTCACACATGGCATCCTCTTTCTTCCTTGTTTCCATAATATGATTATTTTTTTAATTGGTACACATTACATGATCAGATATTACACATTAAGTAAATTAATCATCTAATAAGTCAATGCACACATCTATTCATTTCTCGAATATAGCGTCCACTGGTGTACAATACATAGCTAGATGAAATATACATAGTAAATTAATTATTTAGCAACTCAATATATACATTCAAGCAAATGGATATAAAATTTTCGAAACACCATATTCATTAGTATACACTATATGGCAAGCTTCTTTGATATACATCCAAAAATGATCCAATACATACCTCTAGGTAAATCGATACTTTTTAGAATATATTTTTTACTTGAAGATGTGTACTGATCACTCGTAGTTATATATCAAAAAAATTATGGTAGCAAGTCAACAAATATATATCATCTAACCATATAGTATGGAGTAGTGAATATGAGTTCCAGAAATTATATATTAATTCGCTTGACAGTATGTATTAGCAGTTGCTAAATTACTAATTTGTTGAGTGTATATCACCTAGTCATATACTGTAAATCGATAAATTTTATATTTTGAAAACTATATATCTAATTATCTAGAGGTATGTATTGATTTACTTGATGATTAATTTACTGGATATATATCATTTGATCATATAATATGTATCAGTAAAAATATATTTTGAAACTAAGGAAGAATGAGAATGATGTGCTTTTTCTTTAATCATGGGACAATTGACTCATTAGTAGGAGGAGTTTTGATTTTAAATTTTTTTAAGAATAAATATTAAAAAAAATGTGGCAAAATCGGAAGTGTCGCCCATATTCCTTTCCATGGTGCCCGCCCCATATGATTCTTTTTCACAGACAAGGAGACCTTGACATTCTTGCAGCTTCTTTTTGCCTTTTTATTCTTCAATTCTTCTTCTTGTAAATAATCTAGGTTTGCATGATGAGGGAAGCTTCTTTCTTCCTCCATTTTCAACAAAAAACACAGTGCAGAAAATAAAAACATAAATGGTTACACAGCAATTACAACCTATGCCAAGGAGCTTATATATATAAGCGCCTTCAATTATAAATTACATAGAAACTCATCTAAACATGGGCATATTTAGTTAGGGAGAGTTGGACTCTAGATTAGGGATGGGAATTAGTGACTCATATTCCAGCTATTTAGTTGAGGAGAGTTTCATTCCCATTCTGATTTTAGAAAAAAATGACAATGTCCCAATCTCCTAAAATTCAATCCCTACTCTCTTCTAGTATTCAAATCTTATTTCAATTTCAATTTTATTCATGAACCAAACATATTAGAGGATATGGCTATTCTGATTTCCATTCCAATCCATTTCGATTTCGATTACGAATCAAATATGCCAATAGCTCTCAGATATTCCTTAGGTGAAGAGAACATATGACCCTTGATCTAATGCATTTGTTAGACCAATGAAGGGCGAGATGAGGCACGTGTTGTGACGTCTAAGAGTTTATTTAGATGGTTGGGCCCAAAATTCTATTAAATTTGTGGTTGGACCATCAAAAATACAGATTTATAAGCTGTGCTTGGTCTATTTTATAACTATTTAAGACCACATTTTGAGTGAGCTAGTCTAAATACCATGGGGAGAAAAAGGACCTCAAAAGATGGTTCTGGACGTACAATTATAAAATAAGCTAAGCGCAGCTTATAATTCTATATTTTTTATAGTTCAGCCACAAATCTAATGAGATTTTAGATCTAATTATTCAAATAGATCCTAAGAATTTTCCGTACATCAACACATCTTCTAATTAATAACTGTTACTTTGGCTTTTCAAAAAGTATGAGGTTATTATATTCACACTTTTATTAGATGGAACCAACAATCATATTTATGACAAAGGATTTTCCAGGTGGAGATGAGTGAAATCAACCCTGCCGCTATTGTGGGGAAGATGTGACCAATATAGCTGATGGGATGGAGACCGGGGTTGTAGACCTTGAGGTTAGGTTTCGGAATCTGCTTATTTTCCCCATTAAATAAGATGACAAGATAATGTTTGCATCGTTCAAATTGATACTTGAAGTAGGTGAATGCCTCTTTATTGCCTATGCTAATCCAAAATATTATTATCTCTCTTAACTTTTTTTTTCAATTTTTCTTTTAAATTAGGATGCAGAAGTTATGGGAAATAAAATGATGGTATTGTTTTCGTCTCGAAATGAGTAGGCGCCCTTGTCAGTAGGAGTTCTCCTTATGACAATGCAACAAAACTATGGTGTACTAGATCTATGTTACGTGATACATACATTAATTGTTTGATTAATGCATGCATAAAAATACAAATACACAAAGTCGTTTGGGATTTACGTCATGCCACCCATCATCTATTCCGGTAGTGACTCAAGTGATCCAAAACAAGGTTGTATTAATGATAGTTGATATCATATCCTGCACAATATATGGTCTGTGAATATCCAACTCTACCAGATTTTAGTTTCTCGATATTTTATGATCCATAGTTCATGATGAATAGTACAGATTTTCAATTTATATATTTTGTTATATACTATATTACGCTTGTATTACTACTATTATCCATTTATTCAGGCTACACAGGCCCTTCTCCCCTTACCTGTCACTTCACTTTTCAAGTCTATGCAAGCCTTCGATTCCACTCGTTAAGTCTCCATCTCTGCTGAAGACCTCTAAGGATGGGAATCCTCATGGACCCTTGGTCTTGCTCTCCTCCTGTTGTCATCTTTGCGAAGTACTAATCCTCCGTGGTATATTTCCCATCTCTCTTATTTCTACCCACAAACAAGTAGGACCCTTCGAACAACTATCACAGTTGCATGGACTGGAAACGACTACCACAACGGCCCTCTACGCAGAATAGAAAAGGACATCATTCATTTAAATCCATTAGTACTTGATGGCTATATCTTATTTATTCAATAATAGCTTGGAGAATTGTTTGACTTATATTAAAAATTAGATGGAAACATTGTGCAATTACCATAAGTTTAGCAAGAGTTTAGGAATTTCTATGTTGATATTTTATATTTTATTGTGACCACATAACAATCTGACTGCAGCCGCTCTTTTTTTTTTATTATTAAAAAAAAATGCAGGCGCAGCTTAACAATGCCAAGACTCTGGAAAGTCAAAATTCTGATAATGAAAAACGACGAGAAACCATGTCAAAATTGGCTGGTTGGGCATTTACGATTTCCTTTGCCGCTCTTTTTAGTGTGTTATCAGCAAATCTTAGAGAAACAAGGGGAATTCACGTATTATTCATATTATGTACTACGTCACTGGTAGGCGCTCTCTTATGTAGCATAATTATGGCGATGCTTGTACACTTGGAGGCCAACTTCCATTGCCCCGCATGCGCTCTTAAGGTTATGTGCTATGTCACCTTGGGATTGCTGATGTTATCAGGGATCCTTGCATTTGCTTTACTGCAAGTTTTAGCTCTTCACAAAGCAACGTGTTAAAGTTCTTTGGGCATGGTGGGGGCACGACATTATAGTAGAAATAATCAAGTGTAAAATATATGAATGAAACACATTTATTCTGCATCTCGATAACATATGTTGCTTCTTCAAAGCTTGGTTGGATGGGCAATTGGCAGGAGTTCAGTGTTTCTTGTTAATTTCTTCACAAGCTGTGGCACTTCACTGGGAATTATTATATGTTTGGTTCTGTTGTGCAATACACAGGAAATCATTCAGGACAGTGCTTCCATGTGTTCTGACTCCAGTTTATCAGTCAACTATTCTACATGGGGGATCTGCTTTACAGGTTATTTATGTCAATGAATTCAGCATCCATGGATACGTTTTGGCTTGGGTTCTTACAGCACTCTACTTTCCTTTCTACATGAGGGATATGCTTCACAGGCTCGTTATGTCAATGATATCAGTAGCTGTGTTTTGTGGACTGGCTTTGTTCTCTTTATCTTTTGCTGAATTTAATGTTGCAGCAGCCGTGGATTGGGGGCCCAGGTGTCACTATGTAATCTATGACTAGGTCAACGCTTTCTTAATTTTAATATAGCTTATGCTCCACTCTTCCTACCAAAGAAAAAAAGAATGAAACATGTTGTATGTGAAGTGTCATAGGTTTGAATCATTATACATGTGCTTGAATGTTATGTGATTATTTAGAATCAATGATGATATGAATCTCTCATTTTCTTCCGTCTACTTTTCATTTGTTATTTCGGATCTATGTTCCTTTCTTTCCCATCCATTTTTTACCAAAGTAAAAGAAGAAAAATCTTTGCCTTTTCATATATAGAAGATCTGGCATGCATAACTTTAGAATTGACCGTATGATTGTTATACAAAGCTTGTGGATTAAATTTAAGTTCACACCAAATCAAGGTTATCCCCCATTCCCCCTGGGTTCCCAGGCCTTGATGGTGGTGTAGAAAAAAAATATTCCTTTCTCCTTTCTCTTCCTTCTCTTGTCTCCTTCCCTTCGTCCCCACTCCCCCACCCTCTCTTCCTCTCATCCTTTTCACACCTGTTTCTTCTCCTTCTTCCTCCCAAGTCCCTATACGTCCACCAGCACCACCACCTTTCGCACCTCTCTTTCCACTCTCCCGTGCACAGTTCTTTCAGCCCTCTTTTCTCTCTCCCCTCCTTCCACGCGCCGCCAACCGCCTCTCATATCTTCACCCTCGACCCTCTCACCTTCTTCCCCTCCAACATCCCTCACGCCGTCTTCCACGAGAAAATATTCGTTGCAACCGTGATACCACATCACCGTTGTAAGAAATCAATGAAAAATTGAGAATGAGTGAAATACACAGGGTAATATGAGGTATTATTTACAAGAATTGATATAATACACGATAATCGATGAAATATAAAATTTTATTAATTTATTCTAAATTTGATATGATACCACCGTTGCAATGAATATTTTTTCTCTTCCATGATCTCTCTCTCTAGCTCTTTCATCTCCATCCACATGTGTGCATTAAAGAGGTGCAATTGGACCGCGCCAATTCTCATGGTGGATAACACGCCATGCTACCCCTCGTATTTCACCAATTCCCGATCACACACTATCCAATGTGCATATGCTCTGAGATTTGTGCTGCTTCACTTGGATCTCGTGCATGCAATAATTTCTCGTATTAGTGGGTGAACGGTTCACTCAAACAGCACAAAGTAAGATTAGTGGCTCGTTTCTCTAACTTATAACTATAGTGAGTTAGAAAGCATTATTATTTTTATCCAAAAAAATATGATTATTAAAATCTTGAGGAATTTTAAAAATTATTTTAAATATTGATGTGGTAATAATTCAATATATATGTAAAATTTTGGATTATTATGTCCTAAAGGTCCTGATGAAATTATTAGATCACCAAGTTATTGACATTCAAGGTAAGTAATATTTTATACTTTATAGTATTTATTTGGAATTCATTATAAAATATATCATATTTAATGTTGTGCAAATTATTTTGATAATTTCAAATTTAATTGTGCATAAAATCTTCATGAATATAAAAATTTATTCATGCATTGTATTTCTGTTAATTAGATTGTATGGTGGGACCTATTATAGTTAGATCAAACATGTAAGATTATAATTATTGCATGTTCAGTTATAAACTTAAAGTATATATATATAATACGCGTACGTGTGTGTATCATGACTCTTGACTGATGGATCTGGACTACTAGGAATAAACAAAAAAGTTGCTTTACCGAGTTACTTTTGGTCATTTAACCACTCAAACAAACATATACAAATGCGCAGGTGCAATACTGTGAGTTGCCATCTACCCAACCAGATACAATAATGAATTTCAAATTTCAAATCAGGACATGTATTGGCAATACCTTATCCTTGTATAACTCGAAAACATACTCAGCACAAAGACCGATCAAATTTAATACACAACAAGATAAAGAGTGCACATATACAATGCATACAAACAAACATACTGATAAGCAAGATAAACATATTTATGAATTACCTTGCTTCTTCCTAGAATGAAGCAGGTTGAACTTCAACTACTCACGTAGAGCTATCCAGACCTTCTAATTAGCGAGTTCCCTATTATATCAACGGTCATACTGGCAAACCCGTCCATGTTGGGGACCATGGTATTAGAATGAACTAAGCCTAGAGAGATGAAAATTATGGAGGTCATCAGAAATTTGTTTTTTTGATATCCTCAATAACAAATGATAATCTGGAAGATCATTTTGTCAATGTCTTTACATGCAACTAGCATCTAGCTTGAGAACACACAAATCAACATAAAGTTCAGGATAACAATGAGTATAAAGGGGGGAATTAAAATAGACTAAAACTTGCATAAAAAATAATTTCATTTATGAATTTATGAATGAAAACAGGTAATATGTGAAACATGAAGGCAGGTGATAATGATTCCTATACAAAAAAGCAGAACTCACCTTATTTTTCTGCAAAAAATAATGCAAGTTCTTCAACAAGTGGTGATAAGTATAAAGAGACACAGAAATGCTTTCACAATATTTTATCAATGCTTAAATCGTTGACTAGTGGAGAGACATCCGGTTTATACTTGAAATTAGCAATTGCATGACAGGTATTCACAATTTAGAACACACTTAACTTTATAAAAGAGTGTTGGCACCAATTCAACCTTTACAACTCGAGTTCAGTCACGGACTCCCAATCATGATGAATGTTAGACAGGTAACTTTCTAAAGCTATAATTCCATTTCTGACGGGAATTCAGGAGTTTTCTCTCTGCTTGTGAACCCTTCTCAGGACAATTTGGTTTAAAAACTGATATGCCTGGAATCCAGCCTCTACTAATGTCATCTGAACTGATCAATGGCAGCTCGCCACATGGTCTCCATCAAAAGTGCCAAAAAGTTATTTAAATCTTCTCCAACATGCGATGGTTACAACTTCGCCCATGATTGTATACACTTAATCCTCGCGATATATGTGACAAAATTCCTTCCTAACCTAGCAATCGAAGGGTCATGTGTTGGAGAAACTCCAGTAATCCTTCAGTGTGGACTTTCTTCCGGTTTCAGGTCAAAAAATTAGCGTCCACTTCTTCTTCCAAGCACAACCACTACCGAACCACTCTCACCAGCTCATCCCTTCAGCTCGGAGCTCATCTGAATTCTTCAAGCACGGTACTTAGATTTGGCAGCAACAAAAGAAAAGTAGAATTTGTTCCATAAATTTGTAACTATAAATGCATATATGTAGGAATTTATCATTTTGTAACTGCACGTTCCTTCAGGTCAATTAGAAGATCAACAAAACAAAACCAAAGAATTTGATCTAAACTGACCAAAATTGAAACTTTGATCTCATACACATAGAAATATAACATTGAAACATTGAACAGCTCAGACAGTACCTGTGGATAAACAAAACCTTTGGATGCAGAGTACAAGGCCTCCAGCTTGCAAACACGACGAGCTTGCTCTAAGCTGATCAAGTAACCCTGTTTCAATCCTCATATGCTTCTCATTTGCACTCCACTAATACGTGTAGTATTTTCCCCACACCATTCAAGAAAAAGAAAAGGGAGCTCAAATTTCATTAAAACCCTGAGATGCGATAACAGCATAAAGAAATCAACTTTCTGAGCTTTGCGACCGTATAAACCTTAAACCCTCGGGATTCTGGAGCTTTCAGAGTTGCTTTCGTGGAAGCTGATGAGGGAGAGGATGTCCTCAGCGACGGAGATGACCTCAGGATTGATGCCATCACTAGGGAGGAGGGTAATGGTGTAGATTCTCCTCGGTGGTGGATGGATGGCGAAGAAGTGGAAACTTGTGAGCCTATGCGGGGGAGAATATCGCCTGAAATTTAAGGAATGCTAGCAAGTTCGCCTACAAAGCCACCATCGTATACCCGCAAGAAAGTAGAGAGACGGGAATTAGCGACCAAATCAATATTCCATTCCAAACATGTGCATTGAAATTCTCATACGCCCACACAAGATCTCCCATGAAACAGTTATTATGTTGGTTATATAATGCATAATAAAATATAAATTAAAATTAAATAATTCTATCTAATTATTATATTCACAATTCATTGATTGCTAAACATTTATCAAGCTATCATGTGTTAGAAAATGAAATCTAAATATCATAAAATTCTAATTCAAGAAACATACAACATAAGTTAGTGTGCATAAACTGTTTTGTACAATTTAAGTGGGATGTAAGTTATTCAATATGTTTAGAAGAAAGTATAGCAACAATTTTTCTAAGTTTGGACAAGAAATACATTGACCCAACTAATTTTCAATTAGACATTATGAGCTAGCCATCCATCCATGTTTTAACATTGTTAATTGACTATGAGAAATGTCTAGGTTACCCTTTATCTTCATGAGGCCATCCATGTTTTTTAAACCCCCATGCTCAACCGCGACAAGCAGCACCTTGTATGCCACACCAGAGTAACCACAAAAGAAGAGATCCCGCTGCTCGGCCATCCGTACTGACCCGAGGAAGAACCTGGCAAAGAATTTTTTTTTTTTGCTAGAAAATGATGGCCATTCAAGCCCAATTCCACCAATATCAGCCCTCCCTCCCATCGGCTGGTCCCAGACTGCTCCCACCAGAGAAGCACCACCGGTAGCCAGAGCCCTGCCATGTCATCACTTATTGACCATGTAATCACCTATCTAAGCATTTTGACCATATAATCATGCTAGTAGGGATTTTTGGTGAGAAAAAGTGACCTAATTCGGCAGGAAGGATGATGTTAAAACAGTTGCAAAATAATAAGAACTAAATTTGAGCTTTTTGGAGTTTAGAGCCCTATTAAAGTACCAACCTAAATTTGGAGGATCAAAAGCATAATTAATCCTAAAAATAAATTAAGAGGCATCAAATTCATTCATAATTGCAAGTTTACGATGATAAACCAGATAAATAGATGCAAAAAGTTAATTATAAAATATAATTGAAAAAATAAAGGCCAAAAATGAAAAGGGTACATACGAAACATAGGGGATTAATCTATACAGATCCAGAACTTATTCAAAATGGATAAATCAAGTAGTCTAAGTAATTAGATCAATTTGAACGAGACTACTCAACATAGTTGAGCTAGAGTAGTCAACTCTAGATGCTAATGTGATAGCTGGTATGGCAGATGAAGTGAACTGGTTTTGCCTGCCAATGCTGACATGATGGATGCAATGCCGGCTAAGTGGGTAGGATGATGTAGAAATTGACTTGGCATGGATGACGACATGAGAACTAATGTGGTAGCTAACGTATCCTGTATTTTGTTGATGTAGCACTGATTGGATCCTTATGTTAATTGGTTCTAGGTTGGAGCCTCCTTATGAATTCATTTAGAATATGCCAATCTGACCTCCTCTCCTTCTTCCTCATAAGGACTTGGGTTCAAGTCCTAACTGCGACAATTGTGCCGCACCACTCTGTGGAAAGAAGTTGATGGTAGTAGAGGCTTCCCAACGATGGAGGTGATGACCACTCATGGTGCCACAATGAGAGAAAGTCCAAAGGTTGCTGCTCCTCACAATAAAGATTTTGGATAGTAAATAAAGACTAGAATAGCAATCTCAATGGGCATGATGCTTCGACACAATCGACCTAAGATGATGAAGAATCACCGGGATAAAAGGGGATAGAAATGCAAAGCAAGCACAACGATCAACCAGAAACCAAGAAAGACTTGAAAGACGATTATTGTTGGAGGCTGAGACTGGCACCATCGTGGCCATGAGGGAGCTACAAGGCCCCGATATTGCTCCAGCAAAAGACAAGTGGGCAACTGAGATGGTAGTGATGGTGAGAGTGATGCTCATGCAGACGAGGACGGGGGGTCCTAACATGTGCTTTTGATGATGAATCATTTTTGAACCACATGTATGACTTCTTAACCTTATTTCTTGTGTCCACACAAGTTAATAGTCTAAGACATTGTTAACAAAGAAGATTTGGTTCAGAAAGCCGAGCAAAATCTTTAAAAATTATTTAATGAAACTCCTAGTATTCCAAATGTTACAATAACAAATACATTGTTAGAATAAACAAAAGCAGTAAAAAGGATTCTAGATGCTTATAGAAATTTATTAATGATTTAGAAAACAAGAGAAAGAATCTAAGGTAAAATAGATAGATGATCATGATGTCCATTCAACAAAAACCAAATGCATGGTGAGGTACATAGTGATAATGATTATATACCAATTCTATTAGTAGTACTAATATGACTAGTATAGCGATAAAGCAATAGAGGTGGCTTTGATATGCTGATCACAACAATTGGATTTCACCGGAATAACAATCAAAGAACCTTTCCCGCCCAAAGACAACATAATTACTTGAAAAATGTATCAATGGAACGAACATTTCCCCTGCATTTTTTTCAAGGTGCACCATGCCTGTCATATGAGCAAATTATAAAGATCTTTCCTTGTAAATGGATAGATGATCAGTACATTGTCTACAAGCATGGCTAGAGAAAGCGGCGCACTAAGTATTGTAAACTTTTAGCAGATGCTACAACACTTAAGCACGTTTCTATTGCATGGACCCACACCACAATTAACCAAATATACAAATGTGCCCTCTGTATTTATAAATTACAACACATTTCATATAGTTCAAACATGCTGCCTAAACATAAAATTAGCTAAATGACAACATGAAGCATACCGCCTACACATGAAATATACAACACATCTCATATAGATCATACTTCCCTACACATGAAATTAGCTAAATGACCTCCTCTTTTGGTATAAAGCTAAAAAATCTGTTCGAACCCTGATTGCATACGTTGTTGCTGCTGCATGGATTAACACCAAAATTAACAGAATATAGAACCGTATGTTCCATGTTCATAAAATAAAATGCAACTCATTTAATTTAATGTGCTGCCTATACATGAAATCAGCTAGTCTTTTTTGGTTCCCCAGGAGAAAGCTACAAAGCCTGCTTGGAATCCCGAAAGACTGCCAATTTGCCTGGAAGAATCAGCACTCCTCAACAGTCTATCTCATGATTCTTTGAAATCGTAGTGTTTGTCTGTAAGTCTTGGACTTTCCTTTCATGAAATAAAAAATGCCAAAAAGAAAAATGGTAATTCATATGGGTCTCCAAAAGCTACAAAACTTGTGCCAACTGAGGCCACTTCTCTAGCAAGATGTGAAGAACTATCAGCTACAAAATAATAGGATGATCTTCAATCACTCCAATTACAACTCCCCTGGGAATAGCAGACATATCCTGATCGTAACATGTCAAGTACCGCTTCATCTAGATCCTCAAGTTCACCAGCATCAAGCAGCTTAGGATATAGAGGGGCAATGCTGTTGACACCAGCTTCAACTATTTTCCACTGACCAATGCTTGCAGCAAAGCTAATAATCTCAACTGAAGATCTTTTGTCTGACTTCAGGCATGAAACCACCACTTTCAAGCTCTGTTCTCCGACATCTTCTAAGCACCAAAATTCTGCAAGTGAAGAAAGCTCTACATATGCCTGCAGCTCATGGAACTGCTGCTCTGCATCCATATTGCTCCATATACAATCAATACTAACACTGGGCAACTCTCCTGAATAAAACCAGCTCACTAATTTAACCAACGCTTCCCAGCCAACAGGAACTTTGATGATCTGTGAATGGCTGCATGCAGACATGAGTTTTCTAGAGCATAAGAATTTGATAGAAGTACAGCACAGGAATACATATTTTCTAATTGAAGGACAGTGAAAATTAAGATGAATTAGAAAAATTATACAAATCCCAAAATGAATCCTAAATAAAGTAGCCTTTTACTTTTCCCCTATTTGGTAGAAAAAGACCTGAGCAACAGGCTATGGAACAAGGGGTAGAGTCCGCCCTAGGACCCCCAGACAACCCCCAACTCTGATGAAGGCAGGATGCATTTAGTTTTCATAGATCTAGAATTATTCATGCATGGGCATGTGTTTTGTAGATTTTATGAGCAAGCGACATAAATATAACTACGTAAGTTTGATATGGCAATTGATTATAGTTACCAGGCAAAAAGATATATTGATAAGAAGTGGCAGATTAAAAATCATTAAAGTTTGGATATCAGCCATAAAGATACATACTTATAAACAACAAATCACATAGCAGATTGAAAGTCTTGAGCACAAACTCTTTGCAAAGATTGTTATGAATTACAATATAGGGCCACAAAGGATACCTAACCATGTATGCTCATGTTCTTGGCTTGTGTCGTTTCACATAAAGGAAAGAAAGGCATCATCTTACTATCAGTTATTAGAATATCAGAGCATATAGTTTCTTCTTATCCTATCATGTTCTGATCTTTCATCATTCTCGATTCTCATCCTGGTTCATTAGAAGATTGACAAACATCCTCACAGGCATGTATGATATCAGAGCAACAGTGCTGCTAAGCTTTGTGAAATAAGCAACCCTAGTTATGTTTAGTTATGTTTTATCAATTAAGAAATATGGTTCGTGTAACTAGAAATGAGATCATGAAGCCAATCCAATCAAGTCCAAACCCTAAGAAAACTCGAACAATTTACAAACAATTTACACAAAGCCTTGAGCACACGCTCTATGAGGAACATAATCAAATAACATTCTACAAAAGCATCATTCTATCCTTTCCATAACCATGTTCATACAAGCTGGAGGATGGAAGGTATTATGTGGCTCAGATGTGCCAAAATGGCATCATGATTGTGACATGAAGTTAACATGCATAAAGGAGATCTAAGAAACTCAAATAATTAATTAGTTAGTTGGGTTGACGACTTCTAGTGATCTGTCGATCACTAGTAGATTCCTAATGCTATAGTGAAATCAGCTGCTACAAGTTTGAAATATATATCATCTTTCCATCCAGAGATGGGAAACAAAGCTTGTCTAATTGCAAGGATGGTACAAACCAAGATCTACCATGCTATGCAGAACCAGTGGTTCAGGACATACCAAATCAGACTGGTAAAGGACCAACACGGTTTCGGCTATTAAATTGGTGTGCCCCTCTCATGCTCTTAAACCCTCCTGGCTTGCTTGCACCCGACTCGATTCCACGCCATTGAATCAGGATGGGTTAGTTTGCACCCCTCCATCCAAGTCACTCTCGAACAAGCCACCCTTGGCTCACGTCGATGGCTCTCCTGAATGGACCCTTGCCTCCCCCCATGCTCATGACCCTCGACACTGCTCGCCCTCC
>KE505539.1:124750-137901 GCA_000441515.1 Elaeis oleifera
AAAAAATATAATTAACAAAATTAACAATTTTGATGTCATCGTGTAAATCTTTCAAAGATCTATCACATATAATTAAATCATACCAAAATCATAAGATTTTGGCATGATTTCTTCATATTTTATTTACCTCATTCTTATCCTATTCTAACAACAAAATAAAAGATTAAAATATTTACTAATAAAATAACAGATTATCTTATCTCCGGTCAAAGATCAGCCTCTCCTCGAACCACTCCAATTTCACAAAATTTTGCCCTCTTTTTCTAATTTTTTGAAGGTCTCAACGGTTCGTTGAGACCTTCGTAGCCTATGGGTGTTCTCTGAGAAGTCTCAAAGAACACTCTTCGGTGTGGGTGCTAATTAAAGCACCAGCCCCTCCTCCCCCCACGTGAAAAGACCCACTCCCCCCCCTCCCCTCCCCCCCCCACATTTTGACTTGGGGCTGCCGGTACGGTTCGATTCAGGCCGAACCGGTGCCGAACCGAACCGAACCATACCGTCCGGTTCCGGATGGTATGGGCCCAAACCATACCGAACCGGACGGTTTGGTGCGGTTCGGGGTCGTTTTCTGAAAAAAAGACCCGAATCGGACCGATAAGGCGCCGGTCCGGCTCGGTACGCACCGTACCGGGCGGTTCGGCCCGGTACAGCGGACGCTGAACATAACAATATTATTATTTTATTATAATGATTTATTATGTTATATTACATCACTATATTACATAACACAACAATATTATTGTATGATATTATATTATATAATAACCATATCATGATAATATTATAATATAAATAATAATAGTATAATATCTTACCTATAATATTATTATAATATAATATTAAAATATGATATTATAAAAAAATTATTTTAGTATTACTATTTAAATACTAATCATATCAAATAAATAGTTATAAACTAAGAATATTATACAATAATAATTTTTGATAATATAAACAATATGCAATGCTCTTTGTTATCATTTTCTTATACTAAAAGTACTTTCTTAGTTTGATTACCAAACACATGTTAATGTTCCACAATGCTATCACAACGGAATCACCGAACAGCAAACAGCTTTTATTACCAACAACAACACAACCACCCAAAGCTATAAAATGAAATCTCCACTACCTAAAACAAGGGCTAAGACTCTTCAAGGAAAACCCTCCTAAATAAAGCAAAAAAGTTCTCTTCACTCTTCCTATAATCTCTTCGACTCTCATAAAATTTTAGTGATCATTTATTCATCAACGAACTTCCATATCTCTCTCCCTCTAATCTTATATGCTCAAAATTCGCATGAGATGATCTCCGAGAAACCAACACTGATAAATTTGTTTTGCATCACAAACAACAAGCTTTATCATCCCTTTGTGATCTTTCATCTTCATATCATTTAGCAGATTACCCTATCTCATTATGACCAAAATGATGCCCAACTGTTATACATTCATTATTATGCCAAGGAGACCACTTCATAATTCAACACTAAGATAACGTCTTTAATCTACTAACCTGCACTACCATAATCAATGATGCTATAGTTTTAATGCGACCAACCCACTTAGATGTAGCCATGGCCTTCAACTCTAGGGTTTTCTATGATAACACCACTAATCGTGCAATAGACAAACATGAATTGGATGCCCCTAACAATAAGCATTAGCAAGACATTATACAGAAGTTCCATCAGCCAAACTACATAGAGAAGGCAAAGTGCAACCAAGAAGCAAACTAAATTTAGTTGCTTTCAACTCCGGCCACTTGGCCCAAGTTTGGACCATTCCTAAGCAAGGATTTCCACATCACTAGGTTGCTAAACCCAAATTTTTAAACCAGCTTGAAATTCACGCTAAGCCCTTGTTGAATAACAATTACACATGCCCAACCCAAACTTCTACAAATATGCACCAAAAAAAAAATATGACATATTAATATGTGGCACAAATATAGTTATAACTATGATAATGATCACTTTGCAAAACACTTCCTTTGTCCAAAATCCAATAAGTCCACCTGAATCACCTCTGCTCCCATTTCCCCACCTCTCTCACCTTTAACCCTTTCCTCGTACCTCCTCCATGTTATACCCTCATCTCTCAGCACCTCAATCACCCATATCTCTGTTCCATGTTCCTTTCACCCTTCCTCTCAATAGCCACTCATGAGACTACAACCATATTGCTCTTTGATCCCGTATATTCCATGTCTCTCTCTCTCTCTCTCTTTGTTGCTACTAGTGCCAACTGTCACCATACTTACTTGTGCAATGAATCCCATGTCTCTCCTTCCCCTCTAACCTTAGAATTACACTTGAATTGTCAGATTTGTTGTCTCAGGGTTGGTCACCTCAGGCAGGGCTATTCCCAAGCTTGGAATTTTCCACTCTTGACTAAGATCGAACAGAAAAATATAGGAATGAAACCAAAATGGGTTGAGCTTGGGTCACCATGTTGGACCTTGACACTATGCCATGGCCTAGGCCAAACTTGGCCCAACCTAATAATTGTCTCGGGCTAGTTCAAACCCTAACAATTAAACCTTAGACATAAGCACACCACAATGGTTTTGATTTCTTTTCGTAGGCATCACATAAGATTTATAAATATGCAGGAAAGAAATCAGTTCTTTCTAATGGTACATTAGTTGATGTAAAGCATTTACATCAGAAGTCATGTATATGTTGATAAGCAAGGTCTGGAAAAACAGTATCAGGAACAATACCAATTCGGTGTAGCAGAATCGGTACAGTATATCAAGACAGGCTCCCAATACATTTTCACACTCCTAGTCATGGTAATTCTGCTAAGTACGGGTATGTTTGGCTCATATACAGAACTGAACCTCGGTACGATATCAGTACCTTACGCTAAGGTATGGTACAGTCAGCACAACAGACCTATTAAGTATAACAAGATAAGTGGTCTTATAAATTAATGTGCTTATTGATAATTTAAATTTTAAACCAAAAATCACTTCTACTCTTCTTTAATTATTTTACTACAACCCTCATGATACAAAATGTGCATACAGTTTCTATAATATAGTAAGACTTTCAAGTTGCTAAAATTATTAATAATAAAAAACATAGTAATGGAATTAAAATCACTCATTACTTTTCAATCTATTTCAATTTGTATAGGCATGCATATTTATAAAGAGGTAGAAAATGCTCAATACTGTTAATTTTCTCTTACCTGTCATGCATCCCTGATTGGAATAATGCTCGTAGATAATCACTACCAGAATACAATACAATTTTGTGTGCATGCTTGTGTGGTGATGAAGATTGGCACAAAGTACAACTCCAGATCATTCCTTCAGCTGCCCTGGCTTCCAAAATGACATCTCTGTGAACAAGATAAATGGTATGTACTTGAGCTAAAATTCACCATAAGTAAACCCTAATTGTGAGAAATATGATTCATTAAATAACAACTTCCCAAGAATACTTTCATGATGCAACTAACAAGCATGACCTACTTAAAAGACCAAATGAAAGATAAAAACTAAAATGCATGGAGATATATAATTTGGTTATTGACAACCAGAATTTCAAAGTCAACTAACACAATGTAGCTATCTTCCTTCTACATTATGTTTCATTTATTTTCAGTTGCTCTATCATTACCAATAACTATCAATGCATCAGTATAACGAGACTCACGATAACACATGTCCAGTTGGTTCCAGTGCCCCATTGAAGACACAACTGGGACTACTTGTGCCCCATTTTGGCAACTTTCGGTGAAGCATGTCTGATAGAGACCTCAAACCACAACACTTAGCAAGAACTTTTAACGGCTTCACAAGGTCATCATCCACATGAATAAATCCCGTATAAACATATTCCAAGATCTTCTTTAAAGCACCACTATCAACACGATCGGACATCCGAACTTCATGTCTTGATCTTCCCTTATCCTTCCTACTCTCTTGCTCTTTGGAAGATCCATCACCCCAGGTTTTCTCCTTCTGAAAAGATTCTTTAGGAGGTAGCAAATATGGGCACCTAGCTGCAAGAATGGCTCCATGGACTGTAAGAGATTGACCATTTGAGAGTAACAATTCCAAATCAGCAAGTACATCCTCGTGAAGTGCTCTCTCCATCTTTCTGCCAATCTTGCTTGGAAAACCATAAAATCCAAAGAAACTCAAAATGTGTGCACTGTACCATCGAGGACCAGATCCAAAGATGTTACTTGAGATATACTGAAGAATATTAATTAAATCTTGAGATTCACAATGTTCACACATTGTGCAAATAACAATCTCACCGGATGTTAACTTATGGTGATTGCACGAGAGATTGGAGAACTCTATCAACTGAGAAAGTGTCTGGAGACTATAGAATAAAAGAATGTCTTCACCTTCCCAGTCTTCCACATGGCTCCAACAGCATGTTTTCCATCAGAACTACTACGCAGATGAGAAGCAACACTAGACCTACTAACATGTATATCACTATTTAAGCACATCTTAATAATGCCAGACAATATCTTTATACCTTCACTATTGACAATGAGCTTTTGATACAGAGGTAAAGTTGAATAGCATGCCAAACTCATAAGGTTATTAACAGCGCGAAGACTTTCAGACAATAATGAGACTTGTCCAGTAGCATTTAGTTGGAGGGAAGCTAGTATGCACTTCAAATAGGCATCACCAAAAGGTCTCACCATATCTGACAGACAGTGCCTTGCTTGTCGTTGAATGTATTTGGACGATGAAAAGACCATCAGCGAAACTGCCCTTAATACAGGTTCCAACTCAGACATATAGGAAGATGATGAATTGCAACATTTCTGCATCAAATCTGCAGCCACTGAGCTACATGCAAATCATCCAATCAGCATAATGCACATTTTAACAACATATTTGAAACGAACGAGGCAGAGATAAAATGCCTATTGGCCATGGTATATTCAAAAACATATTGCAGAAGTAAGGCCAAATATTTACCATGCACAAGAAATAAGAAGAATCAGGTAGCATAAGTTTCCTCGAGCTCTAGGAAGAAAATCTTCTTCATAATGTACCACCAAATTTCCGAGTATATCCCACACATAGGGTCTTGCATTTGTAATATAATCATTTACTCGAGCTATTAACTCTTGCGATGAGGGTGCCAAATGAGTTAGATAAATAGTGCTGCAATTGCCAAGAATAATATTAAGAAGGATTATATGGATATCATGATTCCAAAACATGAATGATGATTCCCAGCCCAACAAGTTAGTAATGCAGAGCGACATGCTTCCATTACTAAGGCCATCTGATCGGTCGGTATCTTCTTCGAATTTGATGACCTCCATTCACCCATTGCATCAATGATTCCTCTGATAACAGGTTCACAATATGAAGTGGTTACCATAGTGCATCCTTTTGCAGATCTCTGTAATGAGCAAAAAAACAGATCATAATGCTCTGTAGATCCAAAATTGTACTTTAAAAAAAACAAAAAGCATAATATAAATATAGTGTAAGTTAAACCCATACAGTTAGACGTTGAAGAAGTGTTAAAGCCTTCACTCTAACACTGTAATCACGCATCTTTCCCATGCTTTGCACAACCTGAAAAAGTAGCTCTTTCCTTTCAAGAAGCTTCATTGCCCCATTACCACATAGAGCTGACAGACAGATTTACAACATTAATTTTACTAAAATTGAAAAGCAATAGACTTGACAAAGAGAAATCACCATGGAATAAATATACCTAGCACAGAGAATAGCTCCAGGACAGAAACTACAACTGATGTATCAGGGTTTGCACAATTATCTCCTAGCTTGGCCAACAACCTAGTGTTATTCCATACATGATATCTAGAGAGAGGCCACCTCCACAGAATGGTCTTGAGAAGAGATGTCATCTCTGTGAAATACTCAGGTGATTGAAATCGATCTTCAGAATCTTGGAATGCATGGATAAGATTGCCAACTGTGCCAGCTTTCTTCAAAACATTCCAAACTTCCTCGTGACTTTTGCCTCTCACTGGCCCTAGGTTTGTCAGGATGCAGTTCAATGCAATTGCAGATGAGATTGCAACGGGTAATCGACATAATGACAACAAGTGTGATAAAGAAATAATAACCTCCAACATAGGATATTGGCATATGGATTTCCCTAAGCTCTTAACTAACTGCAGGGTCACATCAGCAGCCAGGTTCAACATTCTCTCATTTTCTGCTTGTAGAATCCCTTCCAGAGCTACCAGCATATCAAAAATGGAATCCTGGAAAGATAATGACATGCTCTGAGAACTAAATTACAGAAATAATGGTTAGCTCCAATCAAGGATTTAGGTATCTTGTGCCATGCCCGTTTTATTCCATGCCAACATTTTGCATGGTCTAGCATGATATGGCACAAGGCTAGTTGCACTAGCATGATCTGCATGCAAGCATACAAAGTTTGCCATACCATACTGAATCAGACGGTATGGGCCCTACCTTACCATACCGACACTCAGTACACCGACTTGGCACTTATTGACATGGTAACATAGGTATGGAGTTCAGTACCGAGACAGCAAACCTTGCATGCACATTAACAATTTCGTCTGTTTTTTGACTTTTTTTCCTATCATAGCACTTTACACATCTTTCAAATGTTGTTAAGAGATCTTTCATACATTAAAACAAAATTTAAAGCTATAAACATTGTCACAAATTGAAAATAAGTCATACAAGCATTTGCAATATTGTGCATCATGTCATTTAAGCTAAATACAACATCCTTACACTGCATTAACATCACATTAATGACCGTCCTTGATAAAAGACAGCAATTGTTTATAAATTTTGGATTAGAGAAAAATAGAGACAGAATAGGGGGGAAACAGAAGGCATGTGTGTTGAATCATAGTTTGTTGATCGGTGTCATATTAGATTAAAATTCTGAAATCTAAGATACAAACATCATCTTTCCTGACTTTTGGACCTGAAAATGCTTGGATATAATAAAACTTACAGCTTTTCTGATTCAAGAAGCTCCCTAGCATTTAAAGCCACCATTTTGACCCAATTCCAAAAATCTCGAATTTGTTCTTGAGTTAGACTGTTGACCTTCTAATTTTGCTAGGAATTTGAATTTCAGAATATATCTATTGAATTTTAAACAATATTCATGTAAGTAAGAATTGTTTATGAGTTACAAGTGTTGGTGCAAGAGCAGATTCACTGTGGGAAGAGCGGGTCTCTTAATCCTTTTTCCCTTATAAGGAAGCAAGTGTAGGGACAAGTTTCTAGGGAGATTCCAGAGTGGGTGAAGCATGCTAAGCAGAAGATTCCTGCTACTAATGTTTACTTTCACCTTTCAATTGCCTGCCTGTTGAGTTATAGGCTGGCCACAGAAATAAAACCTCCAGCTTCCTCTCCAATGCAACGAAATGGTGACCAAAAAAGTGATCAGAACCTTTTGGCTTTAACCAATCAGCAAACTGAACCATATCAAAGTAGTATTGTTTGACATAAGGCAGTATAGTACTGGATACCTTGCACTCTGCAGGGTATCCCAGCGATATGCCTTGTGCTGGGCCAAACTCCAATAATCACATGCCTTCATGGATATAAATTGCTTTTTGACATTCCCTAGTCAATGTAAAGATACCAGCGAGCAGCAAAGGATTCTGTGTTATAGTATTATAAATTGTATATCTATCACATAACATGCAAAAATGATGACCATCCATCTTGCAGTGTCCCATTAGCACTAGAAGAGAAGTTTCCAAATATCTAAACAAACAGTCACAAATAGTCAAAAGAGAAGAGGAAGAAAAATCTTCATTGTGATGCAGCTAGAAACATATTTTAACTATTGAAGACTCAAAACTTATAATAATGAAGCACATAATCATTCAAAATGATTTATTTCTACTTTAACAAATACAAGAGGCAATCAAGATATTCTCCAGATTATTACAAATTTAGAATTACTCATGAATATATGTCGGGCAAATAATTACACGATTTATTACAAACTACTTGTACTTTCAAGTGAAATCAGGAAGCCAATACTTTAGTCTTGATGCTTTCATCCTACATGCACCTTTGTTCTGGCAAACTGGTTCTGAGCCACTTAGTCTCTAGGCTCACAAGCATGTGAATCCAATCTAGATTAGCTGGTTTAACCCAACCTAGTAGAGATATCTCTTTCCTTTAATAATACTCATTTCTTCTTTCTCACTAAGGATATAAAGGCACCTTCTCTTTTCCCTCATCTCTACAGCCCCACCACCTCAACCCTCACACTGGCGGTGAAAATAGACCAGGTAATACCCGGCCAAATTTGTTCCATACCCAAACTATATGGATATGGAAATAAATTAGGGCATCTGAGATTAATACCATATATGTATCCATATCCAATTAAAAAAAAAGGATAAAAATATTGATAGACAATTATCGGATGCGTGGTTCTATTTCCAATCCTATTTAGGCTTATATAGCTCGCATGAACCTGAAAAGCAAAGAAGCACTAAGATTAGAATCATCTTAACTTGATTTACCTTTTATACAGTGATACCTTTGGTTTGGTGGTTCTAGAGTTTAACTATCCGATTTATATCCATATTGTCAATATCTAATTGTTTTGTATTCATTTAATATAAAATATGGATATGATATTTTAGCATCCAATAAATATCCATATCCATACCAACCAAGAATTGATACAAATATAGATCATTGATATCCAATCCATATCTGATCCATTTTCAGCCCTATTTTGAACTGAACATTGGATGAGATGGCTGATTGTTCAGGATCCTCTTGTCCTTGTGGCAATGAAACATCCATGGATGACATAAATGATCTTTTGCTCTCCCATTCCATCTTGTCTCAAATGTGTTTTCCTTTCTTTCTTCTTCAGTTTCTGATAACCTGTGCCTGCAGGATGCTTCGCTCCTCTGGTCATTTCTTGCTGTCTTGCTTGGATATGTATCAGTTTTATCTTTCCCTTTTCCTATCTCATTTCTCCAGATCATGTCTAGTTGCCTTGCTTTCATCATCACCATTTTAATCCATATTTTCTTGTCCATATTGTCCTTGTTCTGTGATTTTAGGCTTCTATATCCATTTCAACCAAAAGAGAGAGGGATTTTCACCCCGCCCTTACATCTTCTCTTAGGTGTGTTCCTTCTTTCTCTTCCCTATTTTTTTTTTTTTGCAAAGAGAAAATTTCAGAGATTTCTCAAACTCCTGCTTGCATTGATATGTTCAAAGTTTGCATCAGTTATTGAGTAATTGTCGATCAACTCGTCTATTTCTTTTCACAAGAATCAATTGATTTGTCATTAAACTTAGCTTTTATATCTGCATAGTTCAAATAGTTTTTGATGATTTAAACTAGACATCAATTTTAACTTATATAAACAATTATACATATAATAAAAGATTCTCCAAAATGATAAAATTTGGTAATGCTTAAAATCATGACTACTAATTTTATGCAATTGGTGAAATGCTAAACAGGGTAATGTTGCAAGAACTTCAGGCAGATTCATCCCTATTTGGGCTTTTCTCAGCATGGCTATGGCTCAAAAATCTTATTATGCAGATACAAGATTAGATTTTTTTATCTTTTCTAAACTAATAACACTATAGAACCAGCCTATCTTTCCAGGATTGGTGCATTGACCTCAAAAAATACTGTGCATCCGACATTTTATAAACTTTCTCTGAACCTTTAATGCTTTGGCTGCTTTGGTTAAATACAATTGGGTTAAATAAGAATGAACTTTATGAAATAGATGCATGACCAGTTTATAATTTATTCGATAAAAAGAACATATGAAGGGAAAGCTTTAAGCAGAACTCCTAAAAAGAAATCATATTTCAAGGATGCAATACCATATGTTTCTTGCAATTCCCATTACTTTGTTTCCCATAATTGATTAGAGTGATTCGGCATGCAAACTTATTCTCAATTTTTTGTTTTATACAATAGTGCAAAAGCAGCAATAATGAGATATTAGTGGAGATTCAGATTTACTGTTTGAATTGGCTTCTGTACTGCAAGAGGCAGTAAGGGTTTTAAGGGATCCAATCTTCTCTTTAGATGAGATAAACAGAAAAATAGCATCACCATTTTCACCGGACAGCGCAGGTCAGCATTTATTGATGTCAAATGATGGCATCAACAAACAAGCTAGAGATGCAAATTGGCATGTTTCAAGGCGCAACTTTATTGGTCTATCAGCAGTTGAGCAGAAGTAAATGATAGTCAGTCATCAAGTTGCTAAGCAAAGCAGGTTTGCCGTGCTTCTTGGGCTAGTCTTGATGAGGCTTCAAACCTATTGCTCTGGTAAGTTGTTGAGTTGTCTCAGATTTGTGCTCTCACCACTCTAAGCTATTCAGAAACAATAATTATGCTTTTCTTTTGGTTAGTTATAAGTTACATGCAACTATTTTGATCTCCAAAATAGCATCAAATAGCAAAATGCAAATTGTGATGGGTTGACCTTGGAGAAAAGGAGCACTTGGTCTACTAGACATACACCAGATGAAATAAGGCTTTATTCTATCCTATCAACCATTGGCGATATCGTCCTTACGGTGAAAAGCCTTTTTTCTTTCTTTTGGTTGAGATGGGTAACCACTCTAGTGTGGATATACCCCCAGAGAATAGAGCCCAAATGATTGGCCGCACCAGTAGCTACCCAAACAGCAGCAGCACTGCATTCTGCGCAGCCAAAAAGCAAGTTCAATCACATACCATGCATGCAAATACTCAATCATTGGTGGTATTCGCAGTGTCATGCCTCATGGGTTAAATCTCCTATCAGATTAATTTGGTTTTCCTTAACATTTCAAGAGGAAAAAACAAACTACAGGTATCCAATAACCAGTATCACAAATAGGAATTCACAAATTTATGGAAAAATAACGTGCTGTTGCTGCTTCCTTTTTTTTTTTTTTCGGGTTGCACTTCTACTGTACTTGAGTTTTATCATCACTTATATGGGATATATCATTTATTTAATTTCTTAATGCTTCTGGAATCTATTTTAATCCGTTTACAAACTTCTATTACAATGTATCGGAACATTTCGTATTTATGATTTCTTACCATGTGCTGAAAGATTGTTGAGCCAGTCCCAAAGAACAACTAACAGATATGAATGTGCCAATGAAGATAGTATGAGTTTTATGGAGGCATGGTCAGACATCAATTTTTTATTCCAGTTGAAGTTATTCTACATATGAGGATAAAAAATGACATGATATTCATATGCATGTTATTAAGAGTTTTACACTCTCCCCTTTACAATACCATGTTAATGTTTTACATGACAGTGTTCCGAAATTTCTTTGATCCAGATCTTTCCTATCATTGCAATATAGTAATGGGTCATTACATAAACGACATTACACCAAACGAAGTCATGGGCTCAACATTCATGCCTCTGTAAAGCTAGGATGTCTATTTGCAATTTATCTCTCAGCAGATGCCATCTGCAGAGCATTTCATCATAACCACTCACGTTAGACCACACTTTAAACCAATCAAAACATATTATGCACCTGTTTGGATAATCTTGTAAAATCCCACTAGATTCATCAGATTCCATACACCCAATTGAAGATAGAGAGGGTGGGATGAAGGGTGAGGTGAAGGGTGGGAGCAAGGAGAGGCAGAGGGCAGGAGGTTGGTGGGGGGAGAGGCCCGAACACCGCAAAGAAAAAGAATAAACACTTGTGGAGGTCTCGTTTTTTCCCTCCACCGGAACGGGCTTCAAGATGTCCTGTTTAAGTGGGTTGGTTCATGCCCTTTATACTTTTATATTGGAAATCTTGTTCCCGATCCCACAAATCCAGCAGGATTATCCAAACAGGACCTAATAGCATAAAATTTTCATGCATGGAAGAAAATTACATGCTTGAACTTATAATTAATACTGTCTTCTTTACCACAATTACAGATGAATCTATCAGGTCATCAAATTCTTTCATACTTTGGAGGATCTTAGAATCAACAAACCTTCTAGTTAAGCTTCAGCTATCGAGTATCGACAGCCTTGTATGGACCATAATGCAGAGTACCATAATTCACCCTTAGCACTGACCACTGGACCAGTCCTTCCTGAAGAATTCCCTCTCCATAACAAAGCTTAGTTTTTGTTTGCTCCCAGGATCAATCAGTCTAGGCAGTCAATCCAGTCCAGCCCACCAGTTAAGTTAGCGGCGGATGGAATCTTCCAGTAATGAATGAAAAGCAGAATGTTTCTTTTCTTTCTTTCTTAATCTTTTTGGAGGGATCAAAAATTTTATTTGTCTATTTTTTTTCTATTGGAAATTCTATACTGTGCCGGCTCAAGCAACAACATAGAGAGCAAAGACAACATATATTTCTAGGAACATGCTTTATAAGTGTATCTTTAAGCAAGAAGCATGAAAAATTGATTTAATCACAAAGAGTCATAAAGGAAGGCAAAATCCATATGCTCATGCATGGAATATGGAGGAGTGTAAACAATAGTGATACCCCAAGGTGAATATGATAGCAATGTCCTTATGCTCAATTAAGAATAGATGAATGCAATCCAGTGTAACTACTATGTTTCCAGCAAAAGAATATCTCTAATATTATCTGTACTATTACAACATCAATTTCTTGACATGGGAAAAGTCATGTGTCCAGGTTAGGATTTCTAGAGATGCAGTTTCTCCTTTTGGGAGGATTTTTCCTTTGGCAGCCTTCAAAAGGATAAACTTTGCATCTTACCTCCATGATTTTCCTTTCATTTTTGTCATACTACCTTAGTTTGTCTAGGTTAAAAGTTAACTTGTTCATCAACAACATTATCCTCAGTTTATATTAATTCTTTATGTTTCAAGGTTAATATATGAATTTGGGTGTTCAATTTCATATAGAAGAGCATATCTGTAAAAATCATTGAAAGGATAAAATGATAATAAAGCAGTCATTGGAGGATGTCATCTAATAGCGGAGGTGAACATAGAACTATAAGATTTTGGAAGGACAACCATGCAAGTTTCAGACTTTTGGTAAGTGCTTTAGTACTTATCGCTTTTTGAGGCAAACACAGCACAGCACTTTTTGACAGGCATGTATGCAAAATCACTTTTCTCCCTCAACAAACAACAATTTAGCTTCATTGCTCATAAAGGCTCAACCTCTCTCTCTCTC
>KE505539.1:139808-150444 GCA_000441515.1 Elaeis oleifera
TATGCATCCCTCTTTCTAGAGCTTGTATCAGTCTCTCTCTCTCTCTCTGGCTCTCTCTCTCTCACGCACACACACACACACACACAAAAAAAAAAGGATCCAAGTATCCAACAATTCTTTAGTATTCAATCACTAAACTTCTTCAAGTCTGAATCAGACATTGTCTCCATGCTTTCTGCCTTATCAAAGGACAACACCCAGACTCAGCTCCAAGACATCTAAAAATTAATATTTCAAAATCGAGCTACATATGAGCATTGGAATTCAAAACCCAACTAGAATTTTGACATAGAGTATTACAATAATAGATAAACAAACTACAAGTTCCAAGGTGACATGTATAGAAAGAAGGCCCTTCATTGCAAGAAATAGCAATGCACAACTACATATAAAACACTTCATCAACCAGCTGATAAAATAAATATCATCCAGCTATTAAAGTAATCCAACAAAGGCATATAGGGCTGTAGCCTAATGGTTGCACAATGTGTTACATGCACTTGAACATGAGAATCAGGTGCAGGTGCATGTCAGTGTGTTTAGGCTTTTTATTCTCTAAATTCCTCTTGGAGACTCATAACCAGCTACCATTACCATGTCTAAGTAATGCTGCAGATACTCCGGGTAAGTTGAAGGAGAAAATTACCAAAGGTTGGACCTCTCTTCTATTGGAAATTGTTTGTAAGTGTTTGATATGGGGAAGTTGTTCTGTCATTTCTTAAATGACTGATGGCATTCCCACCATTATTTCAATAGTAATCATGATAACAATAATAATAGTATTAACAACTATAATAACAACAACAATAACAACAAGCCAATCAAGTTTTGTACAACTCGTTTTGAAATGCCCATGCAGATTGCAAATTATGAAACAAATAAGAGGAAAAGACAGTAGAAAGAGCATAGTACCATTTAGAGAAGTGGTCAGATTTTCATTGGCAAACTAGGGTACAAAATGAGAAAGTTCCTTAGAGATTTTCAGGTTAACCCCCCAAGAAGTGAAGGATTTGATGGTAATTCATTAACTAGTACAGTGGAGCTCTGTCTTAGGGGGGGACCTTGTTTCAGTTCCTGCTCAATATAGCAAATGCATAGAGGTCCTTCCCAATATAGCAAACGAATAGAGGAAATACCAAGTTTAGGAGTGTTAATAAATAAGGATAGAGATTGTATTACTTGGTGAACGAAATTTCATAAATATATAGGGATGTGCTAACTAGTGCAGTTTGAGATCAGACTTCTTCTTTTAAAAGTATAAGACACTAAGAGATGATGGCCGTAATTATTACAGGAAAAGCCATGGTTTATGTTGTTTCTTATCGAAACTTGTAGCTAGTTACTTGTTCCTTGTTACTTAGGATTTAGTTACAATTTTTGCAATTTTTTGTATTTTTTGCACAGTCAATGTTGTCATCTTGTCTTAATGGAATTTGATGCCATGGTTGTCTTAGGAGACCACTTTGAGCCGTAAGCTATATTTCAAAGTAAGCCCAGAAGAGAAACTTAAGAAACTATCCCAAACAATCTGTCGACATGATTTGAAGTATCACTCAGAACAAAGTTAAAACTGAAACTGGCCCAGAATTGATCTAAAACTGGGGAAATCTCAAAGTTCTGGACAAAACTAATTTATCATGCCAAATGTAATGCGTATATTGGTTGATAGATTTTATTGTTTAAATTTCTTGATTCTTTAATTATTTGGAAGCATTTTATTCAGACTAAACTTAAACAGGTTTTGAGAACATTTAGAATCACTGTTACATTAATTTCTGAAGATATCAAGGATAAATAATTATTTTGATATGGGTTTGCCTATGCTAGAACTTAAAATTTATATATATTGTTTTGAGATAAAGATGGGAAAATATTTCATAAATAAACATTTTTGTTCATGAACATCTTAATTACCATATATTGAATTCCCAATGATATGGTACACTCTAAACATCTCTTTTTGAGGAAACAACGAAAGCATTGCATCTGAAGGTCCTATATAGTCTAACATATATTGAAAAGATATCAAATATGTTAATCTTGACCAACATTCTTTTTCTTCATTATATCAGTTTTCTTGATTTTAGTTGTACTTCTGAATCGGTTATTTTGTGCAACTGAATAGCCAAAACTAGAGAGAAACCACCAAAATTGCATGCTTGCCAAACCAAACCTAATTGTTCTAGCCTAAGCCTTTTTCAAGCTGAGTTTCAAGCCTTAGTCTTGATGATAAAATTGAGGCGGCATCCATTCGAACAACATGATCTAACCAAGTTCATTGAGGCTTCAGCATCTAAGTGAGTTATATAAAAGCTACAAGAAAGGTCCAAGAAATTTATGTGGGCATAAGATTACATAAACTAAAATAAACAAGGAAAGATGCAACATTATTTCCTATGCAAGCAACCTGTTAAACTTTTAAAGCACAAGGCATGGAATAAGGTCTAAATATTACATAATACAGATATACTGACAAAACAAATCTTGAAAAATAGAATATATTGTGTCTAAGACACACTGTGTCTACAAGTAAATATATATTATTTTTTTCATATACTAATAAAGCACAGCAAGTTTTCAATTTTCATTACAACATAATCCATACTCCATACAATAATATCAAATCCACAAACTCTACCATTTACTTGTTATTCAAATCCATAAATCAAAACGCATGCTCCATAAAGTAACAGCAACATCATAACTCTAAAATTAACGATCCATCATCAAAAGGTCAAGCCCTCTCCCCTCATCTTCAAAGGTATCCATGAAGTATTTCAGAAGTACACAGAACACATCCGAAGTCATTTTTAATTCAACAATACGATAACCAAAGGATTGCAACATAGCCTAGCCATATTCAGCCAGTATCTAAATCTGGTGCGCATGAATTTAAAGTACCTGTAGTTCTTAGGTTTGAATCAATTATACGTATTAGATTTTTTTCGATCTTATAGAAGGATGGTGAAAGAAATATTCTGACATGCAATCAACGTACCAGATGATAAGATACGCCAATCTCATATCAGCAAGTTATCGATAGAAAAGATTATTTCTTCATCTGAAATTTCTTACAACAAGATATCAAAAACGGATTTATGAGGACATTACTAAGCTAAGCAATCTAACAATCTCAAGAAAAACTATAATTTTAATCCGCAATAAAAGGGGTTATTCTAAACCCAAAATCCACAGGATGAAATCACTCGAGTGCAAAATTATCCAGATTTAGAAGAACAAGACAAATATATTGTATGTCTGAAGTGAGGGTTTATGGGACGAATTCCGAATAAAAGGGAACAAAAGTTCAGCCAAAAAAGTGAAAGAAAAGGAGACAAGCGCAAACTTGATTCCGAGTGAGAGAGCCTCGTGAAGGCGCCGTTGAAGGGTGAGTATGTAATCGCTAAGCTCGTGTTTCCTTCCCTTCCCGGCCTTCGAGGAGGAACCCATTTGCCTCAACAGACGCGCAGAAAGAGAGAGGGGCCGACTTAGGACATCCTGTAGGACGCCCGCTAATTGGGCCCGCCGGTGAGGCGGTGCCCCTCCCCTGCCAATCAGACGGCAGCAACAACTCCTTTATTTTTCCTTTTTTTTTTCACTCACCGCCTCGTACCCTCCCCATGCATCCCACCTCTCAATTTCTCTCCGTTCCTCTCTCAATTTCTCCCCGTTCCTCTCTCAATTTCACTCGCTGTGCACGTGCACGTCTTTTTTTTTTTTACATGTAAATGTGAGATGAGCTCTACGGATCCACCGTCTGAAATTTGCCATCTGCCTTATCCTTGTGCAGCCATCATTTGCCTCACTGAAATGGCAATTAGTATGGAGCAATAGATGGGTCAGTAGAACAAATTACAGAGATAAAATATAGTTTCAATACAAAAAAGAATTCATGGAGAAGAGTATATTTTAGATAACTTTTGAGTAGAATTGGACATTCTAAACCATTAACAGTCTAAACCTAATCCGACCATTTAGACCTACTTTGAGCACAAGGTTGTACCCAATCAAGAGTCCAAGTCTTTGATGGGCCAAGCTTGTACAACTCCTTAACTTTTAACCCATGTTGACCGGTTTTATAGCATCCGGTCCACAAGCAAATACCTTCTGAATTTCTGATCACTGGAGAACAAAAAGGCTTTCATATTCTTCATCCGAATGACGATAACAGAGAATAGAATAGCGGGGGCGAGCTTGAACTGGAACTTGATGGAGTTGATACTTTCCACCTCCCCTCTACTCGATTGACCAAGCCGGCGTCATCTACCATCTATGGTGAGCGATGGCGACTAACCCCTGCACCCCTCCCGCACCCCTCTGTCATTGCCAACGTCGACTGCTTCTTCGGTGCCAACCTCTGCAACAGCCCCAGTGGGCGACCAAACTTCGTGATTTAGGACGTTGACCCCTGGACCGTAGATTTCATGGAGATCGTTGTGATGTCGGACGACCTCCTTGCCTCCCTTTTCAACACCAATGACGACGATGATAAATTTGCGAGTTCGAGTGTGTCGGCTTGGTTGGCCTTAAGTTTGTGTTTTGATGGGTTATTTTTTTGTTTTGAAGGCCATGGAGGCGCCGTCGATGATGGGGTCGGCATCCCGGTCACACTCCCTTACGGATTCTTCCAGAAGGCATGTCCACCCAAATTTGGTTTCAAAGGATCTTTGTTCTTTTTTTAATGGAAAAAAGGGCTTTTGTTCTGGTTAGGGATGCGATATCATTTTCTTATTTTTTATGTGTCTCTTTTTGACTCTCTGTTTCATAGCTGGTGGATATCTCTCTTAGTCTATTTATTTTGAGGTTTAAATTGCTACCACTAGAGAAATTTGCGGTCGGATGTTCTTCTTGCCGGAAGATAAATGTTGATGCAACAAAGCCAAATAGGAGTTCATCGAGGTAATCTTGGAATTGAAATGACAATTTATAGAAAGGAAATCAGAAGATAAGTCGCAATTCTTTTTGATTTGTTTGTTGTAAGATGTTACAATTTACAAAAGGATGATTCTGGTAATTTCCTTCGGGGATGGCTATCCAACTTCTTCCACTATCTCCCTCTCTCTCTCACTCTACGTCTAGGAGCAAAGTGTGGCTTTCTACCTTGGAATGACACGGCGATCTATCTCGCTAGGAAAAAATTGGTATTAATCATATTGTCTTGGTCCACTTGAGTTTTGGAGGAATAAAAGATGAAGCAAGGGGGTAGTGTTCTGAGCTCTTCTAAGATTAATTATTAAATTGAAGTATTGGGGTATCACATGGCATTTGGTAGCTTTTACTTTTTATTTTAATTATGTAAAAAGAGGGATTGACTATATTTAGGTTACTTTAATGTGTCGACAACAAATATATTAGCTATGTGCTGTAGTATATTAACTATGTATTGTGGTATATTAAGTATGTGTGATGATACATTAAGTATGTACACATATCTAGTAACTATACCCTATGGTATATTAAATTTTATTGTGGCATATTAAGTGCGCATTGTGATATATTAACTATATAATGTGGTTTATTAAATTGTGATATATTAACTATATTGTGGTTTATTAAGTGTGTATGGTGATACATTAAGTATGTTCAATGGTATATTAAATGTGTACTCAACTATATTAACTGTGTGCTATAGTATATTAAGTGTACTAGGATATATTAATTGTGTATTGTCATATATTATGTATAGTGGTATATTAAGTGTATACATATATCTAGTAACTATGTATTATAGTATATTAACTATGCATTGTGATATATTAAGAGTGCCCTATGGTATATTAACCATGTATTATGGTATATTAAGTATATACAATGATATACTATGTACTAGGATATATTATATATATACTATGATATATTAAATATGTACTATATTATATTAACTACATACCATATTATATTATATATGTATTATGTTAATTAACCGCATATCATATTATATAAGAAGAAAGATGTTTCCCTTATTAAGAATAAAACACAAGATTATAGGATCTAAAAACTCTGACATACAAACTAGATATATAACACTAGATAGGGAGAACTATAATACAGCTGTAATTATGTAAATAGTAGGTGACCTAAAATACTCCCCACTAAAGGAAAGATAAGATCTACCAATCAGTAGCCAGCAATAGGTGGGATAGAAGACTTGGCATCCAATTGTAACTTTATAGATCTCCCATCGTTATTCAAATTGAATCTTGAAGATTGCCTCCATCATCTTAAAAAATCACACCTGCTACATCTGCCAATAAAATAGCTGTAAAATCTGACATATGATGGGTAGAAGATTGGAGATAAATTTCACTCAGCATTGCCTTATTAGCCATATAATCTACAACATAATTAGCTTGATGATAAATATGTTTGACAACAAAAACTTGACACACCCTCCTCCATGCCATAATATCTTTGAAAATGGGTTGATTCTTTATCCTGCTAACATAATTGCCATTAGTAATATCATATTCCTGATCCGAGAGTGCAACTGCAAGTCAGGAGTCATGGCAATCACCACATACTTGTAGAATATATTTCCACCAAGCATACAAAGCATCTCATTATGATATCAAATACATCATAATAGAATAATTTATATAACTAAAAGTCAAAATTTAATTAACTAACAAATCTTACTGATAAATAAAATTCAAAAATCTTACATCCATTGAATCTCAAATAATAGTTCAATAGAATATAGTAATAAATCCAAATCTAAATTATGTTGATACTGTCAAATTCACTTCTAATCTCACTCCCAAAGTAGTACACACATCTGCAACTAAATATTTGAATCTAAAAAAGAAAGAGAAAATAACGAGCTTAACAGTCTAGTAAGCAATGAATATCTTGACTAAATAATTCATATGATAATATAGGATGCAATATTCAAAATATAATTTATTATTAATCAGTACACAAATATGATCTAATTCATTTTTAAAAATATGAATTTAATAATATCAGTATCTTTCAAATATTCATATATATATATATATGGTCATATATCTGATTTCGAAATCAATCATCTTCAGTAATTGATTCAAAATAAATTTTATTTAACTCATCAATTTTTAACTATAACTATATTTATATCGTGTGGTTGGGTCAGAATATCATATTTATATCATATGATCGGATCAGAATATCATACTTATATCCTATAGTTGGGCTAAAATACTAGACTTGTATCCTATGGTGGGACTAAATACCATATTATACCTTATGGTTAGGCCAAAAATAGAATCATGAGCTTAGCAATAATCAAAGTGCCAATATATAAATCTTAATTGTCAGGATTCAAAACATAGTTAGACTGAGAGTCTAAATCTAATTCATATCAAAAAAATTTTCATAGGATGATGCATATTTCATAATCAAATCAAAATATGTATATATAATTTCAGGTCAATAAACAATTACAGTGATAATATAAGAAATATAACTTCAAAATTTCATATCAATTTTTATTCAAAACATATTTTCATAAGATTTATAAATCACATATAAATTTATTAATAATTTATTTAATATTTAAAATAATATTATATAATAAAAAATCTAGAGAAGTTGAATCATTACTCACCTTATGAGCAAAATCAATTGATCAATCTAATTAATTCTGAGAATCTCTCTTAGAGTCCATTATCACTATATCAGAAGTCTGTGTATCTTATTGCATAAGAGCATAAATCCTTCTTTGGATCCAAATTTTTAGATTTTTATCCTTGTTTTGTTCAGCTATTGGGACAGACTGACTCTCAGTTCTTTGAGGACACTCAACTATTTTGTGATCTATCTTACCATATTTAAAGTAAGCACCAATGATCCAACGGCATTCATTATTAGCATGAACTTTACCACATCTAGAATATTGACATTATCAGTTGGCCTAGATTTGTTACATATTGATCTCTTATTCGAACTCCTAGTATGTTTACTATTCTGTCCTTGAAATTCATTCAATCATTTTTATTCTTTCCTTTGTACACATTCTTCATTGACTTTCTTTTCATGTATTAATACTTTATTCACCACATCTACATAAATAATTAATTTATATGCCACCACTTACTTTCTAGTTTCTATTCTCAGATCCATCTCAAATTATATGCTCAGTCACGTTCCTCCGTGATCAATCTTAGAATAAATTTGGTAAGCTCCATAAATTTAGCCTCTTACTTTGCAACTATCATATTTCTTAATTTGTCTCAGATAAATAAATTTCTATTCTTTCTGAATCTTTATACTCTGAGAAAAATACTGATTATAAAATATCCTTCACAATCTCTTTCAGGTGAGTTGCTTTCCATCTTCTTCATATTTATATTCCATTCTCTACCACCGACTTCACCTTATAACAATAAATTGCATAATAAATTTTTTTCATCTGTTAGTTCTAGAATTATTTTTGATAATGTCAAAGATGTTCGAGTACCAATTATGTTTATTAATGATATTTTTAGGAGCAATTATAGGATTTCTCAATGTGTTCGGTTGGTTTACCTAAAAAAAAAGTCCTCTCAAAAAAATTTATATTTTCAAGTTAAAAATCTTTGGTTGGAAGCAAAGAACTAAGTTTTCAAAGAAAAATCTAATTTAGAAGTACTTCTTAACAAACCTACATATGCACAAATTAATTTAAGATGCAAGTCTAGTCTAAAAAAAGATTAATCAAGAAAAGTTATCTAAACTATTTTGTACCATACTTGGTATGTCGCTGAGTCGATCAATTAAGAAGCTTAACCGATCTAGTCTCAGTCTGAAGGAAAAAAAAATCAAAAAAATTTCGAGAAACTTCCATCGGAGGCTTTTTTCTCCACTGGAGTCGGTATACAAAGAATTTCTCCCCATAACCCAACTCAAATATTACTGACCACAAGGTGTAAACCCATATTGGGCCCAAAATTAGGAGGCCTAGTTACTTTCAAACAACCCCAGGCTTTAGATTGGATCGGATGTCAAAGACCACTTTTTAAATCATTTCCTCAACTTGGGCATGCCCTTCCAATGTGATCCGGGATATCTCAATGCAATTCACATCTATTTAGGATGAGGGATGGCTATGGATTGGTCGGCCAAAGGAGTGGCAATTGGTTGGCCGGTTGATACCCATATCCACCCTATAATTAAAATTTACATATCCATATCCATCTTATACCTATCTCAAGTTAGATGGGTAAAGTAGATGGTATGGATCGGATCGGTTCTGATAGATAAACGAATTGAGTCGGGATCAATAAGAAATTCATCATATAAATATTTTAAAATAATTATAATTTAAAATAGAAAATTTAGATTGAGATTATTTCAGATTGATTTGAGATTGAGCATATTATTATCTATGTTCGATCCGAACCTACTTCAAATATTTGATGCAGATTTCATATTTGCCTAGATTTTAATCTGATTAGATAAAAAATCCACTCCATTTGGATTGAGTTAAATCGAATATTTGGTGGATCGACTGCAGTTATCATTCTTATTATAATTTGTCTCTTGGGAGCCAGTAGCACACCTAAGATTCTCCCACACAAGATGATTAGCGATCAAACTTTGGAGTTTGGCTTTGTCCATTAGCGAATCTCTCTACTACATTTCCGGCTGCTACTTCTCTCATTGTAGATAAATATACTCCAAGTTTGCCTTTTATTTTGAGAGAGAGAGAGAGAGAGAGAGAGAATGTGTGTGAATTACCCCAAATTAGTATGGTATTCATAAAGCAAAAAGAATTACGTAAAAAATGAATTAGAGATTGAATCCACCGAAGCAAGCATGATTTTGTGTTTAAAGAGTCAACATAAAAGTACAATCGCATAAGGCTCAAGCTTGTGAAGATCCATGGTATAGAGATACATTTCAATAGATAGCAAACAATCTTGGAAACTACGTTCCTAAATGTACTTTAGATATGCAGTTAGTTGCGTTCCTAAATTTTTCTCTTAAGAAAGGGTTAAGACTCCATCCAACGTTCTTAATATCGCTAGTACTTAAAAGTCTTAAACAATACACCCATAGGACATCTCAAAAAATAAAGTTATTAACAAACCTTAGGATAGGCTAGTGATTATACATCGGGCATGAGCATATAGGACCTCTCCACGGCCTCTACAGTGAGATTAACTTCAAGTCGAGGGCTGGATGAGGGATTCTATGGATAGCAATATTTTAAAATCGGATCAACCAACGAACCAGCAAGCTATCCGATTTTAAATATTTAAAATTATTCCACCAAATGTCCTCAAACCACTCTCATCCCAGCTTGGCCCATTCTTGCAACCTTGCTCAGAACTGTTTGTTTTCAACTAAAAAATTATTTATTCATAAAAATTTTTTGTGCACCGCATGCGGTGTAGAAAATCTGACATAGAGTATATCATCTCATCCAATTGATCCACATAACCACTATTTTTTAATACACATTTAATATCTTCAATCAATTTTTATTAAAAATTTTGTATGATAAAATATTTTATTTTTAAAAGAATTATGATATCCTGTGACATAATATAGTCCAAAATATCATAATACGATCTAAAATATTATAATATGAGAAAGATATTTTTATCTAATTACTTTTCAATACGAATTTAATGTCTGCAGATCAATTTTTTATTAAAAATTTTAATAAAAAAAA